>OZ004672.1:0-109332 GCA_963924505.1 Agonopterix alstromeriana | reverse complement strand
CGCGCTGCCGCCACACGTGCGCGCACCCGAACGAGAACTTCATCGCGCGCTCCAGCGACTGCACCACACAACATTAAATGAGTTCGATTAAATACGTTAAAGCCTGACCAAAATCAAAAAACTTCTCCAAATTACGAGTGTGACCGCGCGGCCTCGAACTCACTCGATGACATCACACGGTGTATGGCTCACCTCCAGCACGAGGCAGAGCTGCCCCCAGCGCGTGGCGACGAGCGCCAGCAGGTCGATGACCGCGACCGCGTTGAGGACGGAGTGTGACCGCGCGGCCTCGAACTCCGCGCTCTGCGACAGCACCGCGTCCCGCACCGCCATCGCCTCCCCCACGAGCAGCAGCAGCACCACCTCCTCGTACTCGTTGCGCGGCACGAACTGAGACACGACACGACACAGTACGATATAAATGTGTACGATAATTGACAGGGTTCGAAAGGATAATTGTCACTGATAATTCTCGGATAACTCAGCGAGGACGCACATAACCTAAAGCGCATCGCGGCCGGCTGTTCGGAATAGTATAAAAGGCAGACCGCAATCGTAGGAAGCGGTCACTCTTCGACCGGCTCTTAATCGGTTCAGAGGTGTGTGGCGGCTCGGGATACCGAGCAGTCCATCACTGCCCAATTGGCAGGTTGTGCGAAAGGTCAGCACCTCCTTCCTCTACCCCTCACCCTAAACCTTGTTGCCTGGTGGCTCTGAGTACCGAGAAGTCCGGTAAGCATCAGCACCTGAAATCTATCTGAAACCCTATCGGCTGGCGGTTCGGGGAACCGAGAATTTGATAATTATCGAAGAAAATAATTATCTTGATAATTTCGAACCCTGATAGTTGGCTGTGCGAAATGGGTGAAAAAACAAAAATATTGGTATCGGTCAATAACAAACAGACCTGATTGATGCCGGTGTACTTCTTAGGTTTCCATGGTCCGTCGTGGTGTTCGTCGCGGCGGCGGGTCAGCGTGCCAGCGGGCGCGTGTGCGGGCGGAGGCGTGGCTGCGGGCGCGCGGTACTGCTGCCCCGTCACGCCGCGCAGCAGCACCTCCGCCAGCTGCCGCGCCAGCGTCAGCCGCAGCGCCTGCGTCGCCGCCGCCTCCACCGCGCGCAGCATCTCCCGGTACCTGGGAGGTTGTGATACTGTATGGTACGCCGGTCGACAAATCTCTACACCGCGACGATGGCGAGCCAAGCTCGATGACGTGCCGTCTAGCGACTCGACACAAGTAGAATACGATGTTGCTAGGGATAGTATACGGTTACAAGTTATAGTATACAGGTCGTTAGGGTTAACAGTTGGATTACTTTAAGGGGTGATTGTACCTACCCATGATTCTGAATAACTTTTCCTAAGAAATATATAGGAAATGCGCAAAACAAATTTTGGGCAGTGGTGTCATACCTGTCGACGGCGTTCTGCAGACGATTCGCGCGCACGTGCAGCAGCGGGCCGCGCTGCAGCGCCGCCTCGAGGGCGGGGCCCGCCCTGGCCCCGCCCCCCGCAGCGCCCGCCGCCCCGCCCCCCGCGCCCCCCGCCGCCGCGCCCGGAGTCGCGCGCTGCAGGTACAGCAGCGTCAGGTCCGACGCCAGCTCGAAGCTGCGGATCTGTAAGAACGGATCGTCTATATAGGGGTCCTTCTTAATATGCTGATGTTGTTGGATTTTGATGTTGGTCCCATAGAAAAAGTTGTTCAGTTTTTTTAAGCCACCGACACATGATACGTGTGTGTAGTGAGTCAGTGAGTGTGTGAGTATGTGCAGCTCACCATCTCGGCCTCCTTCTCGTGCTGCTTGTAGCGCGAGGCGGCGGGCGGGGCGCCTAGCTCGAGGCACAGGCCCTTAATCGCATACGACTCCGCCACTATCCGCAAGCTCCGACTGTACACACAATAATACATAATGCTATACTTTATTAATCTACACGTTTTATCATAGCCTATATATTGACTAGCAACTGCTTATTCAGAAAAGCTTTCAGGTAGTAACGCAGGATACTTAGACTACTTATATGAAGACAAGTTACGCATTTAATTCACAACACATCATTCATTGTTGTGTACTAACAAACTTTTCTGCCGCTTTGTGCGGGGGGCGAGCACGAGATACGCAACTTTGAATTTTATTCCATTAGTTTAGATTCTAATTATGAATGTTAAAAATCAGGAAAAAGTGTCGTGTGAACCCCAAACGTCATAAGTTCGAAATTATTGTTCCGCAATTATAGGCTGTCGCGTTTAGTGATAAGGTATAAAATTGAATGTAAATGCGTATGATTTTTTTATCTTGCACGTTGGCAGAGGGGAAATGCTAAGGCGAGGCGGGTCCGTCTAAGGCAGGATATTTTTAAAAGCATGAGTGTGTACGCTAAAAACAGATGCATACTCGTTTCCTTATGATCCTGAATATTTTGTAATAATTTAAATTCTTAAGTTAATATACAGAATACAAGTGATACTTTCGTGAACTGTATATGGACCTAAATAAGTATGGATGTTGTACATGATGATTATAATCTTTGTATTTGCATATCAATGCGACATCAGATTAAGATGTGAGTTAATATGTAACAGTTATCAGAAAAGTAATAAATAAAGTGTAAAACATAAAGTAGCTAATATTATCACTCTCATATTACGATAATGATGTTTGTCGCAAAGTAACAAGCCTTTGTAATGTGCTAACAAAAGAAATTTAATAAGATTTCTGACCATTAATCTAAATTATCAACGTAAATAACATATATTTATCTACACTGTAGTACTGGGACTAATCATCTTTGACTTAGGCCGGATTCCAGCAAACCTTGATTTATCCAAGAGTAACTGTACAAGGAATAATACCTAAAGTTATTGTGAGCTTATACATTTTTTATTTGTTAGGTTTATAAAGGGTTCATACATCATTTGTGGTTTTAAAATCAAATCAATACAAGTGACATAACAGTGACGGGCGTAATCTAGGAATAAAATTTACTCGCGTTTGGTCAAATCCGGCCTTAATGAGATACTGTACTATTGACTAACAATAGTTTAATAAATAACTATGAACATATTTTCAAACAAAACAATGAACTATAATTGATCTGATTGTGTTGTTAAAGGTAATGTATAGATACAGACAACATACAGCATGACATCATGATTGCCTCACTGACCGATCATCACTGATGACTCAGTACCATTATCACAGGCTGTTGACTCGACTCATGCTTGCATACAAATTGATAAACAATTTAACAGTATTTATACAACGTGTTAATGAATTAACGCAAAACTAGAAAGTAGTTTGTTTAGAATCGAGAGCAGAATCGAATTATCTTGTTTTCAACATAGGTAATTTTTTTCAAAATATTAAATAAGTAATTTGTTTATAAAATTTAAAAAATTTACTAAACTCGATCTCAACCCACCGCACGGGCACTCTCACCCTACTTACTACCAAAACAAGATTCTGAAAATGTATGCATGAGCACGCTAGCGCATAGCGCTTTCATTCATTGCTAAAATGATAACAAATCATTTTTGCCTGAAAACTTAAAATGTGAATAACTTTAAATTTTAACTATCAAAATAATGAAATTATTGTTTCAATCTAATTATTTTGTTATAAATTAGTTTGGGGTGTATGAGGTTTTGCGCTTATTCATTAACATGTTGTAGAAGGATGCTAAGTGATACAGAACTACAGTTCAGTTAACCAACAGTTTCACGCATCACTGACTGTACGATGATGCATGACACAAAGTTACAAGAAATAATAAGTACATTCTCGTACATTGTTCTGAAATTCTGTAAATATGCATTATGCCCCTCTGGGCATAATTTTCTTTTATGTATAAAATATACTTTTCATCCCCCCATCTCGGAAAGAGTATTTTTGCTCTTCGATATATCCGAGTGCCAAACCGTATTAATCCACTAGAGGATAAAGTAAATTGAATTTAGAACATCGTGTGCACTAAGTTTGTGAATTCAAAACATAATTAAACCTATTTACTTCTCCCTCTATGGTGCCGAATTGTCGCTGAGGTGCGATGAAAAGTTACGTGTAGCACTTGAGTGCAAAGATTTTTCACCTCGTGCTCTTTTGATTCCCTCGCTAACGCTCAGGATTCAAATTTTTTAGAATCCTTCGCTTGCTCCTTCATCAAAATTGAGCACATGGTTAAAAAGCAACTTTGCACTCTTGTATAACAAATAACTATTGTTTATTCCCTCCACCTTCGTCCTTTCTTAAATTTCTCTAAAATTGGTGTGACAGTTCACATTTGAACTATTAAACAGACTAATAAACACTATAATGCAAACATGTTGTGAGAACTGATATGTCGGCCGGATAGCTCAGTCAGTAGTGAATCTGCCTGCTGTGCCAAGGGTTGATTTTAGAATTCCGTAAGGGGCAAATATTTGTATGATGAATATGAATATTTGTACCAGTCATGAATGTTTGTATCTACAATATGTAATTTATATCAGGGTTCGAAATTATCAAGATAATTATATTCTTTGATAATTATCACGATAATTATCCAAGCTGATTCTTAGTTTTGAGAGAAATTTCTAATAAAACGTTCTAAAATTGTTGTTCTTGCTTTAATACACTCTTATCGATAAGACCGCCTTATTTGTACCATAATCAGTTTTGTTTCCTATTGTGCATTGTATTTTGTTTGGTGTAAATAAAGTATATTTCATTCATTCATTCATTATCCAGACCAAACAGCACCTAGTATTTGACATTATAATTTCTCATCACAATGAATAACAAATAATTGAGAAAAACAACAGAAAACAATGAGAAAAATTATTTCATGTTTGTGGGCTTCATTTGTCGCGAACCATGATCTGAAATACATGGCGTGACATTGCTAGCGCAAGCTTTTTGTGTTTCCGACCATTTTATAATTATCAAGATAATTATCAACATATAGCTATCAAGATAATTATCGTGATGATATTTATCACTTCAAACCCTGATTTATATCACCGTCTAGTCATCATAATACAAGTCTGGGCTAGATTTTTGGTACTTTAATTGTGACTAGATAATTTGTGTGACAATGTCCAAGATAGTTACTTAGGTACTATGTTTCTTTTGGAATCATTCCTTTATGCAAGTAAAAGTTTTAATATCAAATGTGTCTTGATATTTATTAACCTGGCATTAGAAATAGACTGTTTATATTTAGAATTTACCAGACTACTTTTTTGGGAATATATTATCGGTTCAATGTTGTTATAACTAATTTGGAGTGTAATATCTTGAGTACAGGCTACTCACACAGGTAACTCTTTCTCAGTAAGAGTGTTAAGCTCAGCATGCTTGTAGTGTTTGAGCGCGTCGTCGCAGGCGCCGCACGCGTAGTGCAGCTTGGCGAGCAGCAGGTGGGCGTCGAGCGCCACGCCCGCCTTCTTGCCGGCCTCGTCCGTGGCCAGCGTGAGGAACCCCTTCGCTTCCGACAGCTCCCGCTCTGCTCGCTCCCAGTTCTCCTTCGATGGCGGACATTCTTCTAAATATGCTTCTAATCTGCTCTCCCCGATGAGGAAGTGAGCCAGACTTTCTGTGAATTTGTACAATAATAATTGACATTGAGTATAATAGATTTTAATGTTTGTTCTTCAGAAGGTAACACATTTTTTTAAATTAATGATCTTCTGTCACCCATAGTGACAATGCCAGCCTCATCACCATTAATTACGTGAGGCGATTTTGGCGATTTATGAAACCCCCCTCCCCCTTGGTGGGATGTCGTGAGATTTGGCTCGACCCTCTCCCTCCCCCCGTATTTTTAGTGTGATTACAATAATCTGTGCTTGATCTCACAATTTTACACTGTTTTTGCTTAAAAAAATTAATTTGTCGAGACCCCCCCAGTCCCCCCGTGAGTTTGGGTGAGATTTGGCTCGACCCCCCTCCCCCCTAAACGTCTCACATAATTAATGGATACTCCCTAACACAAGGGTGTCAATGTAACAACCTAAATATATTTATATAAAGTTATGATATAGTTTATTGGTTTCCCTTATACCATATTACCATTTTTTAAGGCCGTGCTTCAATCATGATTTAGATGAGATTCCATATATCCTTTTTAGGGTTACAAACCCAAAGGGTGAAAACGGGACCTGACTACTAAGCCTATGTTGTCCGTCTGTCCTACCTATTTAGGGCTGTAACATTTGAACCGTATTAGCTAGACAGTTGAAATTTTCACAGAATATATGTTAAAAATAATAAAAATCTCAATAAGTTAAAAATGAAGGGGAATCCTCATAAAAGAAACTCGTTTTTATACAAGCGTCAAACTTGGTGTGATTATAGAGCAAACTCTACAGTATTAGAACAAACAATAAAAACAGGCAAGTGTCAGTTGGTCCCCCGCGAAGGGCACTGGAGAAAAAAAAAATTTTGTTAAAATGTTGTATGGTGCAGGTGGTGTGGTATGGAACCATCTGTGCGTTAGTAGCCCGACTTGATCCGTTTTATTTGAGGCACGTGTTAATAAATGAAATGAGTCTTGAATAACAATTATGAATAACGAATATAATCCATGTAATAATTTAAAACATTATCAATACATCTGCCTCCGTGGTCAAATAGTTAAGAGCATTGGTCTCTTGACATGGATTCTGACTTTTGATTCCCATGGGGGACACCTAGTGATATGTCACTTTGTGAGTTTTTCCCCAGTTGGTTAGGACATTGCAGGCCGAGACCTGATTGTCTGAAAAGAAAGATGATTCTGTGCTTCGGATGGCACGTTAAGCCATTGGTCCTGGCTACTATCTCTGATGATAGTAGTTGTTACATAAAAATCATGTCAGAGGCCGTAAGGCGGTCTGAAAAAACTCTGGCTTGCCCACACGATAAGAAGTAGAAGAAGGCAGATCATAAGCTATCAAACAAAAAAAGTTTCAACAAAGTCGGTTCAGTAGTTTTCGTGTGATGCTCGCCCAAAAACAAACACACAAACTAATAGACAGACCCAAATTCTAAAAAAGGTTGGTTTGGAGTCAGGGAAACCTAAAAACTAGTAAGTAGTAGTAGTAAATATCTTCAATGTACACACTTCTGTTACAGTCTTATAATAGTTAAGATTATCAATACAGTGGCAATAATAAATTACATTCTTATCAGTGACTGGTCACTACTGCAGTGTTTTAGTTTCTAATTAGCAAGACATTTAGTTGGTGTTGTTGGCAAGTCAAAGGTTGTTACAGACCGTGCTGCGGCGACCTGGCCTTCAGCTGCAGCGCCAGCTCGATGGCCTTCTTCCAGTTGCCTTCCTCTCGACTTTTCTCAATCTCAGTCTCGAAGCCCCGCGCGGCGCTCTTCCCGCGCGACGTCATCGCGCCCGCTCCCGCTCGTGACCGCTCGTGTCAGCACCGCACACGCCCTCCACAGAAACCCTTCACTTCACTTCACTTTACATTACAAAACTCCTGGAATCGGGGGAAGGCCATACACAGCAGTTGAAGGCCAACCAATTTTGACACTACGTAAACGTGTGACAGATGACAGACAATGGGGACAAGGACGGGCAGTCAACTTCTCTCTCGTTTTAACTGCGTTCCGAAATAATTATTTTGTTTTAGATACTTTCAAAAAAGCAAAAATTAAATAGGTAAACATAAATAACAAAATTATGATTGAAATATTAAAATTAAACTGCTTAATCTTAAAACCAAACCGCAACATACATAAGTAAAAATCAATACAAAACATGGTGCTAGTAGTTCACAAATTTCCTGCAAGAGGGCGCTACTATGTCTAAATTTTTCAGTTCAACTTCCTGCCGTCAATATCTTATTCGTGGTAGGTACTTCCGGCATGCTCCAGGAGCAGGTGGAATGGGCAATAATGTAGTAAGGAAAGGAGTTATTGCACGTTGCTTTTATTTTCCTCTCCATCTTTATTTATTTATGTATATGTATAAATAGTCTGGCAACAGGATGTAAAGCTTACATACTTAATTAAGTTAGAAGATAAGATATCCTACTTAGTTTCATCACAGAGTACTATAATTACTACCGTAAGTTTCATGATGTCTAAGTACCTAGATACCTATACTTCATTTCAAATAAGGACGAAAAGGTTTTCCGATTCCTATACTGGGTGTTACAAAGGTAAAAATAAAAATTCAAAACTTTTAAGGGGGTTTTTAGACCATTAAACTGAACAACTTTCACTATGGGACAAGCATCGAAATCGCGACAAAATAAATCAGCTGTCCCATACATTTAGATCTAGTAGAATTGTAGTTTAGTATGTAACATACGTTTTTTTTCGCGATTTCGATGTTGGTAATATAGTGAAAGTTTTTCAGTTTGATGGTCTAAACCATCTCCTTAAATGTTTATTTGTATTTGCAAATGTAATGTCAGATGATCAGAAATATATACTATTCGACACATCTTGAACGTTCAAAAACAGTTCTAAGATTAAGTGAGAGGAGAGGAAGTGTTACAAATCTTTGTTTCTGTATTTCAAAATAGCCTCAAAAATGTTGTTGCTTGAAATGAAGTATAGATTCCGTTTTGGTATAAAAAAGTGGTCTGTGTGGAATACCTAGGTAGCTATAGGTATAAGATATAAGTAGGTACGTAAGTACTTACTTAGGTACATAATCACTGCGGTGAGGTCGTTTATGAGTTGCTCGATGTGATTTTCGAGGTCTGACAGAATCGTAGCAGGTGGGTGATAAATTATGTCGGACTACCATACCACACTTTCCTCACTTTTATGTGTGATAGAAGGTATTTATTGCCCTGCAATGGGATTATAGGATCCTTTTACGCTATCATTTACTAACCATACCCCAAAGGGGCATATGCGTGAGTATACAAGGTGTAAGGGACACGCCTCCACAGACTGAAACGGTAAAATCAGACCGTCAAACTGAACAACTTTCACTATGAAGCCTACACCAGGAAACCAGCGAAAAAAATCAACTGTGCCATACATTTCAGTCTGGTAGGTTAGGTAACCAGACTGAAAATGTATGGCACAGCAGATTTTTTTTCGCGTTTCCTGAGCTACGCTTCTTAGTGAAAGTGGTTCAGTTGGATGGTCTGAGTTCACCGTTTATGTCTGCGGAGGGCTGTCCCTTACACCCTGTATGTAGGTATATGTGTAATATGCGTATGTACCTACTCGTATGTAATACAACGTTTTAATGAATCGCAAAACCTCATACACCCCAACTGATTTACAACAAAATTATTCGATTGAAACAATAATTTCATTATTTTGTTAGTTAAAATTTAAAGTTATTCGCATTTTAAGTTTTGAGGCAAACATTATTTGTTATCATTTCAGCAATGAATGAACGCACTAAGATGCTCATGGATACATTTTTAAGAATCTTGTTTTGGTAGTAAGTAAGTAAGAGTGTGCCCTTGCGGTGGGTTGAGATCGAGTTCAGTAAATTTTGAATTTTACAAACAATTTATTTAATATTTCGAGAAAATTACCTATGTTGAAACCATGATAATTCGATTCTGCTCTCGATTCTAAACAAACTACACTCTAGTTTTACGTTAATTCATTAACACGTTCTATATACTATCATATCAATTACCTATCAAAACTACGATAACATGGCAAAATGATCTTTCTTACGATGCAACTTTGCTTGAAAGCCAACCCGCGCGCACACCAACAAGTTTGCTAGTTTATTGTAACAGCTTCATGTAACATGTAGCCAGGTACTCGTAGCAATTAAGGAAATGCTTGCTGGCTCCTAAACGACGCGCTCTACTTGCATAACAGGAGAGAGGGGTAAGTTGAGTTAGTGTTGGTACCTGCATTTAGCATTTGACTCCAGTTTGCCACATAAGCCTAAAACCAAAGTTAAATTATCCATACAGTTGGGAATAAAGGCGATCGCATCAAACGGGCGGGCATGAGGCTGAGGGGCTACGAACAATTACATGCTAGTACCACAATTATATCTTAACTTAGAGCAACACAACACGGCTTCACAGCTCTAGAAAATGTAGGCAATGGTGTATTCCTGGCCCTGTACCCGGACTTTCTATTTTCAATATAATCGCCACCGTTTTGGTCCAAACTTCATTGTAATACAGGGTGAAACTGATAGGTAACTAAGAGTCTACCCATCAAACTGAACAACTTTAACTATGGTAGCAAACAGATCGGAGCAAAAAAATCAGGTGTTGCAATATTTGAGTCGAGTACTAGGCATTGCAGTTTAGTATGGGACGGCTGATTTTTTTTTGCTCCGATCGGTTTTCTCCCACAGTAAAAGTGGTTCAGTTTGATGAGTAGACTCAAAACGATGCTAATGATATCAATTTCAGCCTGTAGAGTTGACACTGGAATAAAAACGTTCACGCAAATACAAAGTTCGAATGTCCAAGCAAAGCTTACTTCTTCCTGTTAGTTTTTCCCACTTTTATGAAGTGACAGCTAAGTGTCCAAGGTATGGTCCAGATTTCCAGTAGGTAGTAGGTCCCCAGAGGGATAAGCAGGGACTATGGATCTCCACTTCGGGCGGTCCTGCCCGACATAACTAATACCTCTCTCGCTATTAAGTTTTATGCACTGTGATTTGGCACAAGTTTGCCACGTAATAAGTAGGTAATATACTAGAGCCTACAACTGCCTGGCACTAGCACCCATCACCTTTAGCGCTCGGTTACGTAATGCTCCCGTACGCCGTAACACAATTTTTCTTTAAGGCTGAGATTCAGAGACGATTTTTTTAGTCTTAGCTCAAGCTAAGCAGGGCGAAAATGTATGGATTTTGACATACAAGAGTTCGAACTATGACTTAAAAATCGTATCTGAATCTCGGCCTAAGAGGCCTATTACAAGCACAATGGCGCCCTCATCTCAATAATAACGATTTCGTAATAAAGAAAGCCTAAAAAAGTGCTACTCCAATAAACTTCAAGCTATTTTTATAGAATACCTTTTGTAGGTTTTTTATATTTGATTTATTGAGAAATCGTTATTATTGTGATGAGGGCGCTACTGAGGTTGTAATAGGCCTCTTAATTAACATCATAGTAAACTCAACCATAGTAACTACAAGAAAAACAGTTTACTATAAATATATAAATTGTGATACTTATTTAATAAGTAAGTCGAACTAAGTCCTTAGTTTAACTTACCTATTTTATTTCCGTTGTAACAAAGCATGGAACGTTTGTTTTTATTTAAGGTTCTGAGACAAAAATCTGAGTAACATAATTATAATATCATTGCAGAAAACAGGTAAGTCTAATCTATCTAACCCAATTTATTCTTTTATTATAATTTATGTAGTTCTAGGTGCCATTTTGTGATTTTACGACTATCAAAATAATAGATTGTGTAACATTTACCTACTCATATGTAGTGAGTAAATAAACTACCTAGATACTTTGCGGAATGTACGGTTAGATGTTTGTAAATTTAATATTTTGCCTCCTTCCGAATTAGAACATGAGGTCGGTACCTATACAGGGTCCTTCTTAAAATGCTGACAGTTTTTGAGGGGTTGACCAGACCTGAGGGGTTAAACCTATTCGAGCCTAATGTATGGGACAGCATTTTTTTTTTCGCGCTTTCGATGTTGGTTCCATAGAGAAAGTTGCCCAGTTTGACGGTCAGATAATCCCATTAAAAAAGTGTCAGCATATTAAGAAGGACCCTATATAATCATGGATAGATTTGTGTCCGAGTAATCGATCTTGCAAGATAACATAATTGACAACATTAAAACACCCTGTTTTAATAAAAATTATAAAAATAGGTTAAAAAATAAGAGATACGTATTTTTCCCTTTTTATTTTTGACCCATATTTTTATTTTTAATATACTTTAGAATTTTATGAAAAACGTAGGATTTATGTCTAAGATACCTTGGTCGCAATAACATTAATAATAAAAACTGTCAAATACAATAGAAAAGCCAAGCAGACAAAGCTGAGGCAAAGGAATAAAATCTCATTCAACCTCTATTATATTTTTCAGTATTTTTCAAATAACTCGAGAAATAATGGATAGAAAAATGTGATAATTTTGATATAAGCTTTGAATCACATAATCTTCAAATGGTTTTCTTATTTTGGTACCTTTCTTAGAATGAAATGTTGTCAATTATAACTAGAACGTACCTACATGTGGCTAAAATGCTTAATACATTCATTTTGTCAATGTCCTCAGTGAAGTTTCCTGAAACGGGAAATAATTATTGTACCTCATAGGCTTCTTCTAGACCAATATGTTGTGCAACATCTCAATTTCCCGTGTTCAGCGCACATCGGCGCAGTGCCGGTGGTGCGGTGGTGTGGTGGTGCGGGTTCACAAGGCGTTATTATAATCTGACACGAACAGCGCGAGTCGTGACGAGCCTCCACTGCAGTACGTTTATTTATAGTGATTTCTTACAGTCTAGCCAACGCGCCGCCTGCTTGCCGCAATCTTTTTACTAAAGCCAAGGAAATTACCATACAAACCTAGCAATTAGCCTTTAGGTAACCGGCGTAAGTAATTAACCATAGAACAACATACTAATCACGTTAATTACCTACGAATGGACATTTAGGTAAAAGCCAGGGAGCGTCACTTCGCGTTTAACCTACTTACACTCGTCTCTACTAGGAAAGTAATAAAAGACAAACAAACAAAATTTAACAATTAAAAAAACTCTGAAATAAAAAAAGTTACAGCTTTCCTTGCAACATCTATATCAACCACATAGAAAGCAAGGTAAGGATTATAGGAGGTAGCTTTATAGAACTGATGGGTAATTTTTAACTCTCCTATTGGAATACAATATACGATGTTATTAGGTACGTATTTGCGATTTTCACGTAGCCTTATAGGTACCAAATCGGTTTCAAGGCTATAAAAGTAAATGGTACGATAAATACAAAAAACAGCAACTGTTACCGTTCGTTCTACAACGATATTACACAACTACCAGGAACTCTAAATAAAATGAACACGCCAAGGGCCATTAAGGAGCATAAAATAAATGTGATTAGATTGACATAAAGTAGACTGCAGACTTCCTGAGCCGGCGGCGGCGGCGGCGGCGGCGGCGGCAGGCGGCGACTGACACTGGGACGCGCCAAGGTCACCCGCTGTCACCCGCTCAACATTAACAGCATACCAGACATACAACAATTTACTTACCTACTCTTCTAGATGTTCTCCTAAATGTCACCTATATACGTGACCACGTCACGTCACCGAACGTAAGTTTATACAGGCTCCTTCTTAATATGCTGACAGTTTTTAAGGGGATGATCAGACCATCAAACTAAACATCTTTCTCTATGGGTCCAACATCGAAATCGGAAAAAAACAATCAGCTGTTCCATACCCTAATGCAATTTTCTACGTCTAGGCAGGTAGGTAGACCGTAAAGTTATGAAATTACTGTCTTAAACAAATCTAGAACTGTCTAGAACAAGGTAAGTTTTAGTCTATGATACTTCAGTCGTACCTACAAGGTGCGATAAATCCTTTATAATGTTATGTAAATAACTTATGTTCAACGAATAAATTATGATTCAAAGCGTAATTAATTATGCTACACAATGAAAACCTTCCACTTTAGAACACAAAGTTGTCGTAAAATTATGAATAATTTCCAAGTTAAGGTTATATTTAACACAAATCAAGCATCCACAGCTTCAAAAGGTTAATTATCATTAAGTAATTAGTTTACCTGGCTTGCTTCATTCAAGCAAATGTTGCTAGAGGTGTATGTATAACTGGCTGAACAGATATTCCCATGTGAGGAGACAGTCACGCAGGGGTTGCGCGGTGACCGCACGCGATTAGCTCCCCGCTACTATAACTACCACCCGCATCTGCGCTGACGCGGCACTTCTTGCGCGACCGTCCCTGCGTCCGACCTTCCAGCCCAGTCGACCGCCGTGTCAAAGCCGCTTAATCCACTAATGCCTTTGATAAGCTTCATTAGAATACGATACCGCTTATCTGTTTATATATCTTTATAGTTAATAGCTCTTCGACATGCCACTGTTTACTTAATAAGGTTTTATGTTTTGTTCATTTCTGTACTCTGTACCATCGCGGGACAGACATTGCTCGATGAAACTTGATCGACGACTTTAATTCCTGCTTCAAGGGAATCCAATAAGTGGATGTACTATTCTCGGTGTATTTATAGGTAGGTACCTAATGTTTGTAGATGTAGAGTTGACCTTCGTTTGGACTTTTCACGGCTGGGTACACCCGTGCACCCGTGTGCACTAGCACGATTAGAGGATTATAGGTAGGTAGAATGATTCTTCTAAGTTATATGTATAATGTCTGGTATTGACAATGTTACACTATGTAATTCAATATTGTGTTTTTAAGTGTACTTTGTATATTATGTTTTTTGTGTGTTGTAGAGTTTCTGGCTGCAAATTCTGTGCAACGGAACACCTTTCGACGCGATGGTAGAGTCAAAAACATTTTGAGTTTGAGTTTATATGTGTATCTTGTTCTTCATAATTTTGAATCATGTCCAATTGTCCAAATCATGTCATACCATAATCTTTTATAGGTATGTCAGTATTGACTATCTAGATATATTAAGCGTCTATAACCTTTGCTACAACTGCACAAATAAACCTATTTACTTGTGTAGTTAATTCAAATTCAAATAATTTTATTCAGACAAGATGTCCATATAGTGTTAGTATACATTTACTTTGAAACTAGTGTTCGTGACAAAACAAGGTAACAGTAATTTATTTAAAAACCCGGCATAGAGCTTCACCCAGTGATGCAACAGAAGGGAGTCCCACCGGCCTCTGAACATGCTCAGCATTTCTAGTTCTTAGCTCAGATTTCCCTACACGCGCGCGACTCGCCTTCGCTGCATAGAAAACCTGTTCCCGCGCTTTTCGGAGAGCGAAAGCCGCGCTTGCCGCGACTTGTAGTATGGGAAAAAGCCGAGTCGCGCGCAAGTAGAGAAATCATGCTAGACATGCTGGAGACTGTTGGTGCTGGCTCGGAGTCTTCCCAACATGGAGGCGCACCGTTTTCTCATTATAGCGTACAAATCGCCCGTGTGCTTCTCCGAAAACATTCCCAACGCGCTACAATGCCGCGCCAGCCCCATCAGTATCCTGAATGCGTTATTATACTGGACGCGCAGATCGCCGCTGCTACATATGTTAAATAAGGTTTACAATATTAGTCATTTTTTACAAAGGAGGCTGGGAAACGGGATCTGTAAGTTGTTGTATTCTTTATTAAAATTCACGAGGTACTTTGACCTTGTTTCAGTCAGGGCACGGTAAGTATCTTTCTCCAGTGGCGTAGCGTGGGTTTCTGTCGCCCGGGGCGTAGACCGATTTTCCCGCCCCAAGGCCTACACAAAAGACCTTCGAAATTTGGTTGTAGTCAGAGTTTTGGTTTATCCATTCAAAAATAGAAACATACAGCAAGCGAAGCTAGCTCGACTTCTCTCCTCAATACGACTCGGTTGGGGAAAGAGCTTTTTACGTACAAAACATGTCCAATTACTAAGCATCTAGCTAGCTTCGCTCGTTCTATATTTCAATTTTTGAATGGATAAAAGATCTCTGACCACAACCCAAATAGGGGGGAGCGCAGCGAGCTCGACTTTTCCCTGCTCTACGAGTTCGTTATATACAGAGCTCAATCAATCAATATTTTTCCCGAATTTGCTGCCCCTATTAAAGTGCCGCCCGGGGCATTTGCCCTCCCTGCTCCCCCCCTCCCTCGCTATGCTACTGTCTCTCTCCTTCCGTAAGTTGTAAAGTTTATCTAATTCGTCAGTTGAATACATTTGGCAGGTATCAACCTTCCCGGACGGAATTTAGAAGTAAGAAGGTATATGCATGTAAGTATGTTTATATCTACAAGCAGAACAAAGGATTCTGGCCAGTCGGACTTTTCAAAAACCAAATACCTATACGAAAACGCAATGCAACATGTGGGAATGATTTAACATGCAGCAACAGCGAAAACGATTGCTACATCTATCTACCTACATAATGCATATAACGATGCACCAGTGGTGACGGTGTCAGGTCAGCGGTGCGGGGCATGAATGACGCAGGTGTGCGGGGGGAGGGACGCAGTACGGGTCAATGTCGGGTCGCACCATCCCCCCTCCCCCCGCCCCGCGCCCCTCGCACCGCACCGGTGTGCCCGGGCCCGCGCGGGGCGGGGCGGGGCAAATTGCTTTACCTTTACGGGCATCAGCAAATGTGATGGGATTTGAATGTTCCCTTTCCAATTTGATTGATACGAGTATAGGTGAGGAGTGAGGGCAGATGAGCTGCGTTTACTAGTTGAGGGAGCATGGACGGCTACCAAAAGCTTTTAACTTTTTATTTGAAAAGGAACATTTATTGTGTCAAGCACAGAACATTAAAGCGGAGACGATCCCTCTTCTGCGGTGCTAAACTAATCGAAATTTTAATGAGAATGGGATCGATTTCGAAATAAACTTTCTTTTTCAGTTAGTTATTATTTTAATTTACACGTGGCTACAACTTGCCGTGTGGTATCCTGCTTCGAATAACACGAACCCAGGATGTACGAGGCGGCTCATTCCATCAGGCAGTGGCAAGGCCTCTCATTCCCATGTTAGAGTGACTGCATCCACTTCATTCCCCGATCGTAGAAGATTCCATCACATTTAGGAGAGTAACCTCAGTTGCATAAATGCTCATTAAAGTTAATCCTCCATTAAATCTACGGCTGTCACTTTTTGTCTTGTTGACGTAATAAAAGCTAGCAAGAGATTTAATGGAGGATTAACTTTAATGAACGTTTCTACAACTGAGTGTAAGAATGAGAGAACGCTTATGTGTGTTTACGCGCGCAGTCTTTTATATCTTCTTCAATACATTTCTGTTACAATTTTATAATAGTGTAGTTTATCATGTACCTACCTACCTACCGACTACCGACTCGATTCCCATGTATGAAACAGATGATTATTAAAAATTGTATTGCAATATTGGCTCCATAGTGAAAATTTTTCAGTTTGCTGGTCTAATATTTCTACCGGTCTTTTGTCTTAGAGTAAAATTCGTCAACATAATGTTTTCTTCGAAGTAAGAATTCAGCTCTACAGCTGTGTGACGATGCTGGTGCTATATACTGATAATTTAAATAACATACTCCGCACTTGTAGTGCTTCTCTATGTTCTAACTCGGTGCCTCCCGTACCGCAGCGAGACCACGAGCCACAGATTACTTGCCCAGCCACACTATCGTTATACCTAGCAAATAATTATAACGATTACCTAACTATTTTTAAATATTATTGATTATAAACATGTTACAGCCATGTTATGCTATTTCGAATCAATTTAAAGTTTGAAAAATGTAGTCTCGGGCAGGACTTCCCGCACTCTTCCAAACCGGGGAATTGCGTTTTCCAATTTCGCCACCGATCGTTGATTAGTTTGCAATAACTGCCAGTGGATGGCGCCACGTCCCTTAAAGATGCAATAGATTGAAAATTTTGTTCTCTGGGTGGCTCGGTGGCGAAATTGGAAACGACAATTTGGAAGGCGCGGGTTCAAGACTTAATTGTTCAAAATTACCTACCTACTCGTCATAGAAAGTTTATTGATTTCTGTAATTTCAATATTTCTAAGCTTGCTCCACCTCTACTTTTTGGTTAGGAACTAAGATATTTTTACTTTGGTCTTGAATGGATAATTTGGTACCATCGAACGGTTTTAAAGATGGAGCCAGGAGGAATTATTTAATGCCTTCTAGTAAATCCCTCGAGTTTGGGCTCATTTGGTTGGTTTTGAAGAGTCTTTTGTAGTTTTTAATCCGTTACTGACAAAAGCGTGTTTTTTAGTTTTTTAAACTATCTAATATGATTACAAAGACTATTACCCCTATAACATCGTCAACTGAACACGACGATATTCCCGCGGCCGCCGCAGTCATAACGTCGCGTCGCGTCGGCCGAGCGCGTGCTGAGCGCATCGGGGCCGAATCTCAGCAGGACGCTACATTACTAACCGCCCCCTCCCCCCCAACCTCCTGCTTCCCGCTTCGCCCCGCCGTGCCCTCACTCTCCACCCCCCGCACCCCGCGGCGAGGCGATGCGTCGCGACGACCTCGGACGACTGCGGCTCGCACAAACTTTACTATATGCACCGAGAGTTATCATTGAGCCGTTTAGTTCACACACCGATAAAATCTTACATACAAATAGTTGTAAAAGGTGGACCGACGACCTGGTGAAGGCGGCGAGATCCCGTTGGATGGAGGCAGCGCAGGACTGGTCGTTGTGTCGATCCTTGGGGGAGGCAGTGGAAGTTTATCGGCCGAGATGATGATAGCATATAGCATAGCATATGCTCACGACTTTATTCCCCGAGAGGGTAGACAGGGATATTCTGAAACCACAGAACATCCACGTTTCACTAGTACTGAAACTCTGTCCAGTTTGATGGGGAGTGAGCCCGTCGCCACTTGTAAAGGACAGTGGGTACAATACATGCCTCGAAATTGAAGCATGCAGGTTTCCTCACGATGTTTCAAGGTAATGATGATACAAATAAAACTGACCACCGTATCAAGATGGCCTGAAACAATGCCTTAACTATGTACGAGAATGACGTTTTAAGATCGTAATTGTAGGGACGGTCACAATTAGCACATGGAATGACAAATTGATACAATAAAATGTTATTTATTTGTACACCACCGTAATTATATCAAATAACAATATGAAGCGAACAAAAAGGGTAACGCTGACCCTATCACTAACAGCGTACGCAAGTTTCCTCGATATGTTTCCCTTCACCGTTTGAGAGCAGTCGGTATTAAAGTAAATATAAGTTAGAAATACTCATTGGTACATGACATGTCCATGCGGATTCTAATTCTGACCCTCATAATTGAGTGTCCACACTTCTCAGCAACGCGCCCTTACGTTCCTAAAATTTATGAAACTTAACACAGTTAAAAATTCCAAGCCTAGATTAACACACCACAAAGCTATAAATAAAAATATGTAAAATTGTGAATGTATCGATAGCAAACGTTTAAATAAATTACCCATTAATAAAATTTTTTAAACTCATTAATGTAATAATTATGTAGTTACTCGTATACATAGCACCTACCTAATATAAAAACTTTGTGCCATGAATGTGATATTAACTTTGTTTACCTACTCTTAAGAGCTATGCAATGTACCATATTTTATATTCATTTCTAATGACATGGCCACATAAGTTAACTACTTATTTGTAAAGTGCATAGTTGCTGTGCCGTGTTGTTATACATTATGGAATGCAATAAAAATATTGAGTATTAAATTAAATTAAATTAACCTAGAAAAGGAGAACAATTAAAAATAGGTCCATAAAATTTTCCAGTTTTTCGACCTATGTTCCTTATATTAGGGAATAGTTATTTGTTATACAAGAGTGCAAAGTTGCTTTTTAACCGCGTGCTCAATTTTGATGACCGGGCAAGCGAAGGATTCTAAAATTTGAATCCTGAGCGTCAGCGAGGGAATCAAAAGAGCACGAGGTGAAAAATCTTTGCACTCGAGTGCAACAGATAACTTTTCATCCCACCTCAACGAGGAAATGACTAAATGAAAAAACCATCATGGAGGGAGAAGTAAATAGGTTTCATTATGTTTTGAATTCACAAACTTAGTGCACACGATGTTCTAAATTCAATTAACTTTATCCTCTAGTGGATAAAAACGGCTTTTGCACTCAGATATTGAAGAGCAAAAATACTCTTTCCGAGATAGGGGGATGAAAAAGTTGTTTAGATTCATTATCTGAATCCACCCTTAACATTAAGTTTGTAATAATAAAATCCATGATCATATACATATAGCCCTATATCAGCAAACCGAAAACATAAACCGTTTTACGCAAAATATTTAATAAATCATCCATTAGTCATCCTCGATGTCGGCTTTAGCTTTTCGCTTTCTTCACACGACTACGGCGTAGCAGCTACGGCGTAGTCGGGTCTTAGGATATTTTTCTTTGTGTTACCGTAGCGTAGTCACGTAGGCCCCAGAAAAAACACGTCACACAAAGGATCAAGGGATTCAATGGAGATACAATGGGTGGCTCTATAGTATATGTGACAGGAATATGGGAAGGTAATACCATTATCTATCTGGTATGGCGGTTCTGAACGAATATGTGACTCGTATTCGGATGCGAACATACTAACAGATTTATGTTGTAGATAAAATACAGCTTGAACGTTATGTTTCGATGTAATAACAGTGAATGACATTTTAAATAAAACAACATAATAGGGTACTTGCATGGTCCTATTTAAACATTATGATTCTTTAACATAATCTTTAAATTGAAAAAACATTAAAAACTGACTAAAACAAATTTTCGTTTTCTCTTTCTTGCTAAACGGATATTTGATTGTAATTTGTGAGACGATAGTAAGTTATGACATGACTCCTTGCCTCTCCGGTCGTTGGCCTAAAACTATAAAACTAACTATATTTTGTAAGTTATTTGTCTTATAGCTGTGAAATATGTTGCTTGTAGGGTGGTGGATGTTTAAGAGATAAACATGCTATTTAGTTGATGGTCGTTTTATTGAGTGTCCAAAAATCAATAATAACTTAAAAACTAGTTACACTAATGTCAGCATAACGTGACATTGCATTGCGCGTGCGACCTCATTAAACATTATACTTTTTAGTTTATTTCGCAACAGTACCTACTTACTACAACTCCCCGGAAAAACTGGGTCATTACACCCTCTTCCCTTAGGGTAAAAAAAAAAAATTGGTTGCACACGTAATACAAGTCTTTTTTTTTTACACTTAATTCTAATACATACTGTTAAAATAAAAGAATACATAGGAGAATGTCTTAATATTACTTTTCTGTAAACAATTTTGTATTATTTTTGTGGATCAAATACTCTTTATTATTTTTAATTATCTTTACATTGGGTGTCAAATCTTCTACTACTACATATGGTCCTTCGTACAAACGGTCGAGTTTGGTACCTGTGTAATTTTTTAACAAAATAAGATCTCCCCTATGATATACAATTGGATAAGAGTTCCTATCATATCTTAACTTTCTATTTTGCTTACATTCGATCAAATTTTTTTTTGCATCAGCTTGCGCTTGTTGTAATCTAAACTTAAGTTCTAGTGGATAATTACCAAAATTATACAAGGGATCAGTTTGAGTCTGTAAATTACTGGGTATATTACAAATTTTTCCAAACACAAGTTCGTATGGAGTGTATTTTGTCTCACAATGCACCGTTGTATTAAACGAAAAACACCAAAAGTTAATCCAATCACTCCAATCTGTTTTATTATTTTCGCACTGAATCCTGAGATAAGCTGCTAAATGTTTGTGTGTATTTTCAAGACCTCCTAGAGTTTCATGATGATATGCGGTTGAATGCATCTTTTTGATATTTAATAATCTGCATGTTTCAGTCATAATGGATGATAAAAATTCTGTCCCCCTATCAGTAATTATTTCCTTAGGAATACCGTATCGTAATAAAAAATTATAAGCAAAAGTTCTAGACACTGTTTCAGCATCCTTTTTCTGTAACGGATATGCTTCGACGAACTTTGTCAAGTCACATTGAATAGTTAAAATATACTTATTATTATAATTATCTACTTCTAAAGGGCCCATTAAATCTAAGCTGATCCTCTCTAAAGCTGAATTTGCTGTGGAGGTTATTACCATAGGTTCCTTAATTTTATGATTAGTAAATTTATGTAATTGACAACTCTTACATCGTTTCACAAAATTCGTGACGTCACTGGTTAAGCCTGGCCAGAAATAATACTTTTTAATGTTGCTGAGCATTCTATTTACCCCTGCATGTCCGCTAGTGGGCAACAAATGAAAATCGTTTAGGATAACAGTTTTCTCGTCTTTATCTATAATTCTTTGAACATCACGCGTGATAAGAAATCGTAGAGAGTTATGTTGCAACTTTTTCATTTCTCTTGTTAAACATTTTATATTGTTACCATTGCACCTGTTTTTAATGATTAGCAATTCTTTAATATTTAATTTAACGCATAATTGTTCTAAATCCCTCGCTAGCACCTGTGGGGTTGATAACGATCGGGAGTTTAGCAATATCGCTGAGTGCGATGGGACAAAGGTGCAGTAATGTTTATTAATAAATACATTATTTTCATTCATTAAACATTTTTCATTGTATTTTTCTGTAAAAATCAATTCAATAACATCGTCTGGTTTTTTGAGCACTTCCACAGCCAGAGGGTGATCAGACCTGTATGGTGTGGTCGTTTCAAGTGTATGTCTGTTATAGTCACTATCACTATCCTGTAAATTGCGTCTCTGCGCTCTAGTTAGCACGGAAACAGCTTTTTCTTGCATTTCCTTGAAATCTTTGCACGTCATCGGAAGACGACTTAATGCATCTGCAGCTGCATTATTTCGCCCCGGAACGTACTCTACCTCAAAATCATATTCTTCCAAATATAAACGAAACTTAGTTAAACGACTTGAAGGATCGCTTAAGCTGAATAAATAAATAAGTGGTTTGTGGTCTGTGTAGATTTTGAATTTTCTGCCATACAAATAAGGTTTAAAATGTCTTACCGCCCAAACAATGGCTAACAATTCTAATTCAATCACCGGATATCTTGATTCTGCTGGTTTCAAGTTACGGCTCGCGTAAGCTACTACTTTTCCGTTTCCATTCGATAATATTGCACCTAAACCTACTTTTGATGCGTCTGTTTGTAATTTAAAAATGTTTGAATCGGAAAAGTCTGGATATTCTAAAACTGGAGGATTAATAAGAGTCTGTTTAAGTTTTTGGAATGCATTTTCACAGTCTGTTGTCCATTCAAATTTAATTCCTTTTCTACACAACACATTTAGTGGGTAAACGATATCCGCAAAGCGTGGAATAAACCTTCTATAATAATTTGCAAATGCAACGAAACGTTTTATTTCATCGGCATTTGTTGGTGTAGGGTAATTCTGTACTATCTGTATTTTTCCTTCATCTACGTAAATTCCTGCTGATGTTATTTTATGGCCTAGGTAAACAATCTCTTTTCTCAAAAATTCACACTTCATTGGATTTAACTTTAGGTTAACCTCTCTTAGTCTGTTTAAAATTTTCATGAGGTTTCTATTGTGGTTTTCCATAGATTTTCCTATGACAACACAATCATCTAAGTAAATAAAACAGGACTGATAGTTCAAACCTGCCATAGCAATAGTCATGAGTCTCGAAAAAACACTGGGGCTCGTTTTGAGTCCCATTGGGCATCTCTTCATTTGATATTGTTTTCCCGCCGAAAACGCAGTACATTTTCGTGAATTTTGATCTAAAGAAAGTTGATACATCTTATCTAAACTGAATGAAGTATATTTTCGCGAGTTTTCATTTAAACTTAACTGGTAGTATGATTGAGATAAATCTAATTTTGAAAAATACATGCTTCCTGATAATGAATCTAAAATTTCTGTTATATTAGGTAAAGGAAATTTGTCGTCTTGTATTTTATTATTTAACTGTCTATAATCAATAACAAGTCTCCATTTTTTCTCGTTTGATTTATCAGCTTTCTTTGGTACTAATAAAACAGGACTGGACCACTCAGAGACTGCTTCTTCTATAATGTCGTTATTTAACATTTCTTGAATTTGTTTATTTATCTCTGGTTTCATAGAATGTGGTACCCTGTATGGTTTGACATAAACTGGTGTTATGTTGTCTTTTAATGTTATATTATGTTCCATTAGGTTAGTAACCGATAATTTGTCTCCCGGTAAATGGAAAACATCTGCGTATTTTGCACAAATATTTTCAATACCTATCTTCTCTTCTGTGTTTAAATAACTTAAATCAAGCAAATCGAACAAAGTCTTCACTCGCTCTGCTGTGTTTTGTCTCTCATTAAATTCACATACATCAAAATTATTTATGGAATAGACTTCTAAGTTTGAAAAATTCACATTAACTTCGTTATCTGTCGTATTAAGAATTCTCAAGGGAATGCGTCCCTTTTCAGGCCTGGAAATCATTCCGGCAACAAAAACACCTTCTTCTACTTCTTTAGCTAAAATGACTGTGTCGTCACAATAACAACAAGGAATATACTTTATTGTTTCACAACGTGGCGGAATCATGTGTTGAAACCCGTCATTGTAATTAATACTTATGAATATAGTTCGGTTATCTTTTGATAACTGCAAACTCTTATTTTTATAATCAATGACAGCATTATATTGCTTAAAAAAATTTTCTCCTAAAATACCATCTGCTGCGCAGGAAAGATTCTTGAAAACGTAAAATTTTTGATTAAAAATGAGGTCATTATATTCTAAGTCTAAGTAAACAAAACCTTCCGAAACTAACTTCCCGCTTACGCCCTTAATAGTTATACTATCGCAATGTAGTTTGTTCATATACTTGCTATTAATAAGCCACTCGTATTTCAAGACGCATAGACTCGCGCCACTGTCTACTAATACATTTACTTTACTACCTATACCTACTGACATTGTCACTACGCTATTTACATTATAATTGAAAATAAAATGTTCATTCACTGTTGGAACGAAAAAACTCATTTCGATCATTTATGTTTTCTGGTTTAGAGTCATATTGTGTATATTGGACTCTCGGTGGACCACGAGGCGCTGAGTGCGCATTTTCGCTTGCATGACCGCGCGGTGGCCCATTGTTATAGTATACCCTCGGTTTCGGGTTTCCTTGCCAATTAGTTTAATTACGATAATAGTTATTACCATTATTTTTATTGTAATTTTGTCTATTTGGATAACCTTGGTTTACAGGTTTCCTGTAAAATTTTCTATTTGAATTCGTATACTGCTGTGTGTTTGGATACGATTGTCTTAATTTCATGACGTGATCCTCATTCGGAGTCAACGTCTGTTCATCCATTGCGGTTTGGATAGCTTCGGGCAGTGAATCAAATTGACGAGCTGCTATGATGGTACTAAGGCGTTTGTCAGACAGACCGTCTGCGAATCGCTTAATCGCTACCTTTTCATTCAATGGTTTTAACACTTTATACGTTTCCTCATTTCCGTCTGCCTGTGATATTGTCAAATTGACAAATATCTGTTCTAGTTCATTTCCGTAATTATGAATAGACCTGTTTCCCTGTTTACTACATTGAAGTTGAGACAAAAGTGCGATAGGTGATTTTTTCTGAATTAAATACCTACGCATGTCTAAAATCATACTGTTTACATCCGCATAGCTACTTTTCAAGCGTAATTTTGCGCTGGCCGATAACCTTGTTTTTAGAACGTACTCGATTAATTGTTTTTTCGAGTCTTCTTTAATCATGCTGCTATATAACTGAATTCCATCAATCAACTGTAAGGTGACTTGTTCAGAGCCTGTCATGATAGGCAACAAACTAATTGCAGTTTTCAAATCAAAAGAATCGTGTGCCATGTTTGATTCTTTTCCCGTAACTAAAGTCAAGATTTTGCTAAATAAAGTGTTAATTTCGTTAACTGTGTAATTAATGTCTATAAGGGTGTCGGAGCTTATCTCAGCATTTTCTATCTTTGAATGAATATCGGACAAAATACACTGCACACTATTGTACAAAACTTGAGCCTCCTTTAACTTTTCTTGTGCTTTTTCTGAGGTTTCCCTACGAACTGGTCCTATTTTAATCAAATAAGTCTTAATGTCATGTAAACTTTTTAGTACAGAGGCTAAATTACTTGCAGACATCACAATATAATAATAATAATAAAAAAAAATAAGCAAATTAGTATTTTAACGTAAATATTAAAATGTAACTGCTACGACTTACATATATTAATTAATCGACGATGACGACGTGGAGTCACGTTGCATGTTGTCGCGTCACGTGTCTGGTACGGGCAGCTGGTGGCTGATCCTGCTGCTGTTACTGCGATGCTGGGTGGGCCGGGCTACTCCCTGGACTCCGATGCTCACGTTGGATGGCTGCTGCTTCTGACTTCTTAATTTTGCGATTCTGGGCGTTGGGTGGCGTTAATAACGATTGCGTTGAGTTCTCTTCTTAAGGTTTTTACGGCGTTGCTTCGGCATTTCTTTATAATGTAATATAGTGCGGCGGCTGAAGTTAGGGCGACGAGCGTTATGAGTAATATTTCTGAAGCGTTGATAGAAGAGTTACGTTGTTGAGCTACGTCGGCGTTTGCTATTCCATTGGCGTTCTGTGCGATGACGACTTCTTCTTTCGAATAGGATTTTCCCATGGTGTAGAATTAATTTTTTTTTCTTCTTTAATACATTTTCTTCCTAGGTTGTCTTGCTATTTTTTTTTTCTATCTTCATTTTATTCTTTCTTCAAGATCCTCTGGTACGGCAGGCAAGGTCGCCATGAAATATGTTGCTTGTAGGGTGGTGGATGTTTAAGAGATAAACATGCTATTTAGTTGATGGTCGTTTTATTGAGTGTCCAAAAATCAATAATAACTTAAAAACTAGTTACACTAATGTCAGCATAACGTGACATTGCATTGCGCGTGCGACCTCATTAAACATTATACTTTTTAGTTTATTTCGCAACAGTACCTACTTACTACAGCTGTAAGCTACCCAAATGTAGGGTCCTTCTTAATATGCTGCCACTTTTTTAAGGGGATGATCAGACCGTAAACTGAATAACTTTCTCTATGGCACCGACATTGAAATCGCAAAAAAAATCCACTGTTCCTTACAAAACTACAAACCTACTTAAGCCAAATGTATAGGACAGATGATTTTTTTTTCGCGATTTTGATGTTTGTCCCATAGTGGAAGTTGTTCAGTTAGATGGTTTGATCATCCCCTTAAAAAGTTGTTATCATAATAAGTAGGGCACCTGTTAAGTAAAATAAAAATAAGAAAAAGTCACACGGTAAAAACTCTACAAAGCACAATCAAAATATATAAAGTACAATTACAAATACAATATTGAATTACATAGTTTAACATTGTCAAGGCTAGACATTTTGGTCATTCAAGTCAAATCATAAGCTATCAAACAAAAAAGTTTCATCAAAATCGGTTTAGTAGTTTTTACGTGATGCTCGAACCAACAAACAAATTCCCAAAAAACAAAAATACAAACAGAAAGACAAAAAATACAAAAATTTATGTGGAATCTGGGAAACCATATCATAACTATTTTTTTGTAAATATCTTCAATGTTCAGACATACTTCTGTAACAGTTTTATAATAGTTATGATAAGCGGATCTGTTCTGTTCTGTTCTGGGTTAAGGAGGAAATAAGTATTCAAAGTCAGAGTTAGAGAGTCAGTCAGCGTAACCTTCGACATATTTTTAAAGCTAAGAGCATTCGGAACTGAGATTTTAAGAAACTGTCGCGTGTTTAGATACCTACGAAAAGTAGCTTTGTATTTTCTACAACGAATGCGATAAGAACAAAACAAACTACTTGCGAACTGTTCCCTCCATTATTGTTATTAATAACAAAGTAGTAGTGAAGTGAAACAAGGAGCACATTCGGAAGCAAATAGACCGCATAGCGTTTCCTAGCGCCTGTAGGTACGTTGTTATATACGGGCAAAGTTCAAAAAGTCCGCATTGAAGTCTTGGAGCGAGCGGAGATGGTATCGCCGAGAAATGTGCAGTGGCGTGAGGGCGCGGGAGCGCCGAGACGGGAGACGTGCCGTGCCGTGACGTGACTTGCTGTGACGTGACGTGACGTGACGATTTCTTTTGTTACATTTCGTTTAAGATAATGAGAAAACAATAGTTAAAGCTCACAACATATTCAGTTAGAATCAAAATGAACCTTAGAAAAAGTATATGTCTATCTATAGGGTGATCTACGGTCTAGCTGCTTGGGGTGGATCTGTTGACATAGGTAGAGTCTTTATATTGCAGAAGAGGTGTGTGCGCATATTGGGTGGGTTGCGACGGCGTACAGATTCTTGTCGACCTGTGTTTAAAAAACTAAATCTTTTGACCGTTACAGCTTTATACGTTTTTGAACTATGCAAACTAGTACGTCGACACCCGGAAAATTTTCCTGATGCGCCTAGATTCGCTAGTACTAGATTAAATGTTCTCCATAAGCCCAAATTACAATTACCCTCTTGCAAAACTGCATTCTTCAAGCGAAGTACTAAATATAATGCGGTCAAAGTATATAATGGATTGCCTTACGAAATGAAGACTCTTCCGGATGAGAAGTTTTTAAAGGACCTAAAAACGTTTTTAGTAAAAAAATGCCCATATAACCTAGACGAGTTTTTTGAAATAGATAAATCCTAGCCTATTAGGAGTCAATTTTCAACCTCGCTTAAAAATGTCTTTGACTTACTCAACTTCATTTAAATGTAAATTATATTATATACAATAATGCAATGACTTAATGAATTAACTATTAAGTAATGTACCAAGTAAAATCAGATTTATTATTTTCCTACTTTCCTGTTGTGTATCTTGATGTATAAATTTCAATGGACATTGTATTATTTAATTTTGTAACATATTCTTATTATTCATTATTATCTATGTTGTAATTGTATAAAATTGCCACACCCAAAACATGGGTAAAATTATGTTGAAACTTTGTAACAATGATGTATTATCTATTGTAAACATGTAATTTATCGCAATAAATATAAATAAATAAAAAATAAATGATCTATAATGATCCTAACGCTTCTACCGTATAAAACAAAACGGGCCAACTTTCTTAGGTTGGTGTGCGCGAGGCGTCATACAAATTATGCCTGTGTGCGTGTATATGGATAGGGTTTAGAGGCCAGTACTACAATTTTTTTCGACGCTTTTGTTAGCTTCGACTGTCAATCTTGACATATAAGTTATCCAGGTACACCACATTTATAGAGACTAGCTGTGTCCGTGACTTCGTACTTGCATACGATTTGAACTTCGTTGTACAAACTTTAAATATCAACGTCTATATTACAGTTTTGTTATATTCATACAGATTAATGCATAACTTAACGAATAATGAGCAGCTGTAACTGTAACACTTTAACATTAGTATAGGTGCTATTGTATTGTATAATATACTATGCCTCTAAATAAAATGATCTGGGT
Source organism: Agonopterix alstromeriana (assembly GCA_963924505.1). Lineage (NCBI taxonomy): Eukaryota > Metazoa > Arthropoda > Insecta > Lepidoptera > Depressariidae > Agonopterix > Agonopterix alstromeriana. Next base: position 80,252 of record OZ004672.1, on the reverse strand, counting down.
CTCAGCCTATCTAATCGTCAATTATTGTACAATGCACCCATTAATTGGATTTGGGTGGATAGGATGTCTTCCATTTTTGTAGTGTTGATAATTGATTCGGAAGACACTTAAGATTGGTATTGGCTGCTACACCGATTTTCTGCTGCTGCTTGACGAGATTATTCCACTGCTGTATCGAAGGCACTGCGTCTGGTACGGCTATGATGATAAGCTGACTGCTGTGTTCGGCTATGAGCTGCTGATCTTTGATTTAGACTGTTGCTGTCTATAAATTGTTGTGCGAGACCACTAGACCGTCAATTTGACTTCTTCTGATGGTGTCGCTTCAGTTGGTACTCAATGTCCTTGTAGAATAAGAACAATAAGTGCGATTTCTCAATTCGACCGGTGAGACCCGCTGCTGGGAGGCCAATCGAACCGATTCGCTATCGACAAAACACCAAGCCGTTTTCTCGAAGGACCAAAAAGTTGTACGGGTTATGTACACCTTTGTATGCTGTAGATAGATGTGTAAATAATGATGATAAAATTCAGGAGAAAATATTGATTTATTGATATAATTACTGCTTACAATGATTATAATATGCTAATGAGAGCGCGTTTCCGCTATAGTGTCGAAACGTGAACTGAATGTCTTACGCTACTTACTAATAAGGTTAACTTTAGTGCTGAGTTTGCAATGTGCGAACTTGCTTCGTACATATACATTGATTGTAGTAAGGCAGCCATTTTTTTATTTTATTACAGACTGTCTCGTAAAATATGCTCCTCCTAAGTCCGAAATTAGAAAATACAGGATCGTTACGTTACGCCAGACCAGACGGATAGAAAAATATGTTTTTTTTTAGATTTTATATACCACCAGACGTGCCACATTGGACAGAATGTAGGACTGCTGAGCCGGTGCGGGTCATTCGATATCCCAGGGGAGCGTATCATTTCTCTGTGTTAGGTATACTGTATATTTCTCACTACCTTTCCCTTCTTTTATGTGGTCAAAGTAGTTGATTACACCTATCAACTATGTTAATCAAGTTCAAATTTTAGTAATATTTATGGTTTCAGGATGGAATAACGAATCAAATGGTGAAAGATGACTAACCTCTTGTTCGCAATAACAAATGCATGCATACGATAATTCAGAGCGCGGCCCATACAAACGAAGTCTGATTATATTTTCAATACTAACCAATTAAAGTCAATGAGAATTTTTAGATACAATCTAGAAAACAGTATCTGTGCTTTACATTTGTCAGATATCCATTAAAATATATAGTTTCAATGCTAGGATTAATTAAATAATTGTATGGAAAACCTTGAGCCACGATAACTTTGAAACTATATTAACAAATGTAAAGCACATATATTGGTTTCTAGATCATGTCTAAAATTTTCATTGACTTTAATTAGTTAGTATTGAAAGTATAACCAGACTTCGGAGGTTTTTGGAGCGCCGCGAAGACCAATCTTTATATATGTTCTACGAGTATGTACAAGTTAAAGACGAATCCACTCACCCATTTTACGAAATCCCCAAAGCTTCAAAGTTTGATAAGAATGTTTTTTCTTGGCTTCTAAATGATAAACAGCCTCTGAATAAGGTGAAGTAATATAATTACACGGTAAGATACTACCGTAACATTACAGCGCAGAGCATCGACGTAGATCCAATCAAGATGATAAGGAAGTCGATAACTTGTTCAGATGCGGAAGTTTAACTAACTACCGTAGTGTGAGTTAATTTGATTACCTCCACGCTACAGGCGCGCCGCCTCCGCCTCGCGCCGAGGTGCGGGGGCAGGAAGGAGGGGCGGGGGGAGGAGGAATGGTAATGACCATCGCTAATGATGGTGCCAATTGAAGCTGCTACTGTTTGCACCTTAACACCCGCGAGCACTGATAATTTCCACGCTTTAGATGTTAGCTCTCTTTTTGTGGCAATTAGTTTCAATGTTGTGAAAATAATAAAAGATAACATTCCATGAGGAGGCGACGGGGGTAGCAGATAGATATATCGACGGTTAAGAGTCAATAACGGCTAACTCACATTTTTGGCGATAATGACCTTTAAATGTGGTTAGATTTAAAGTTGAGTTTTACGTGTCATGGCAAAAACGTATATGCCAATATCTTGTCCTTTTTTATGTATTAATACTAATACAAAAATTTTTGATAAGTCAACATTTGAAAGAGCAAAATGTTTGTTTCATCTCCTGTAAAATTTGTGCTTTGATAGTTAGCCGTTATTGATTCTTAACCGTTGATATTCAGAAGATCCGCATTTCACTCGCTAGCACGCTAGTAAGTACCTAAACTCAGACCAGTGTGTGTGTGTGTGTGTGTGTGTGTGTGTGTGAGTGTAGACCTAATTATTTAGAGAATCGCCTGGATTTCGCGAACATTCCAAACCAGAAAAATGAGGCAAAACAAATGAATGGTATACATCAAATTTGTACCGAGATGACAGACAATTGTGCTAGTTTGTATGGACTAAATGCACTAGTTGTGTGCTTCAACTTAACGCGCTTTAGGCCTATCCATTAATTTTACTTTGATCTAAGATCGCAAGTAGTAAGACATGGCTACACCATCAATCAACAACTGTTATTTTTAACCAATGGCTACACAAGAATACACACCAGAAAACATTGATATTCAAATAATACAATTGGCAGATTGTCAACGGTTCAATCAATGTACGCAGCGCTATGATACAATGATACCCTTTTACGAAACCTTTTTAATATTTCAGCGTCGCATCGGTCGGGACTTGGTGTACAACGTCACGTGGGAAATGTTATCAGTTATTTCATACAATGAGGCATTTTTCCTAAATTATTGAAACGAAAAACCAGTAGATGCCAATATTGAATTCGAAAAAAACACTGTCACAAAAAAGGCTGTTTGTCTATTGACTGATCATTGACTAACAATGAAAATATCTGGTTTTGCCTATGGATAAACTTTTCACTACCAATAAATACACAACAAAATCAAAAATGTAAAGCATAGCACGCATTAGTGATTGTAGTCACTGTGACTGTTTCGTCAGAGTCACCACGTCTATGGATCCTTACCCAGTTGTCACGTATTCAGGTGCTCGCACTTCCATAAGGATCTATAGACCAGGTGACAGTGACGAAACGGTCGCGGTGACTAAAATCACCAGTGTGCGCCCGCTCGTTTGTTGTACATTGACTGCATATAAGTGTATCAATTCAAAGTGATAAAACGTCTTTCATATTATAACCATCATTATCTTATTTATCATTTGACTTTCTCCCTAAAATTAGGGAAACCTAACACCGTGGTTCTCGCCGAACACGCTATCCATCCAATGTCACTGAACATTTTTGTATGCCGACGCGATGCTACATTACGAAGTGACGACGTCCGAAAGACTCTTTCAATAGTTTTTCGGACGTCGTCACGTAGCATATACAACGTGTTAATGACTTAACGCAAAACTAGAAAGTAGTTTGTTTAGAATCGAGAGCAGAATCGAATTATCATGGTTTCAACATAGGTAATTTTTATCGAAATACCAAATAAATTAATAATAGTTAAAATTAAAAATTTACTGAACTCGATCTCAACCCACCGCTCGGGCACTCTCACCCTACTTACTACCAAAACAAGATTATTAAAATGTATCCATGAGCACGTTAGCGCTTTCATTCATTGCTGAAATAAAAACAAATAATGTTTGCCTCAAAAATGCGAATAACTTAAAATGTTAACTATCAAAATAATGAAATTATTGATTCAATCTAATTATTTTGTTATTAAATCAGTTGGGGTGCAGGTATGAGGTTTTGCTCTTATTCATTAACACGTTGTATATGCTCATAAGTAACTGTTGTAAAGAGTAAATACGTGTTACTTGAAACTATTTTCTCGAGCACGTCTCTAAAAATATAGAAGAGTATAGTTTAGGAGGGTCGTTAAGTAGAGAGATCGTTTTGGCGACGTTAAATATAAATAGCTCTTTATGGCGCCTCGCCTCGCCCGGCATAGTCCAAACATCTTCACACAAGAGCACATAGATGATACAGGGACATAGACATAATAAGGATTACTTTGCAAGTACATATCAATAAATAACAACTCTCACTGTGCGACAATAGTGCAATGTAGCTCCCACTTGCGGTACGTTTACTTTAAATTACCCACAATTAGGTACCACGGACGAGAATGTACCAAATCACACGAGGGCTTCTTTTACTGAGATATCTAAAGGTTGCCACGTCACTTTTTTTTTTAAATAACGAATAAAACGTTGGGCAGGGAGCAGTTACTGCTTTTTACTGCGGACTATTGGAGGTACCACAAAGGGTTTACCGAGCCGAATGAATGAACTTAAGCAACCGACCTAGGGGCAACCAGACGGGTACGGACCTTGGTATAGGACATTGCTGGGGCTACGCGGCGGATTGGGTAGCTGGGATCGGTGAGACCCGTCACTTCTAACCCAGTAAATTACAAAATACAAAAATGTTTATTTGAGTACCAAAAACATTAGTATAAATAATTACATGTTGAGTGGGGCAAACATCTATAGGTTAGAACCAATTATACAAAATAATTTATAATGATTGTAAGGTATCAGTGTGTTGGTACCCGCGGTAAGGATCCAGCCTGTAGGACAAGTACCAGCGCCCGCCTCCACAGTTCTACTTTAGGTTCTAAGCAAGTTCACAAAGAACGTACTGCTGTAGTCACGTTTCTATCATTTTATGAACTAAACATTTTTCACACAAAATAAAAACAAAAAATCCAAAATTAAAATTAATAGTAAGTAAATTTAAGCCAGAGTTCACCGAACGCAGCTTGAGAACGAGTCCTGAGATTAAGTGATGGTGTGCATGAGACAACAGCACGCATATATTGTCGATGAAGTACAAATACCTCTTTACATTTTCAGTGCCCCTTACTGACTGTTTTATTATATCTTAGGACGTAGAGGTCTATTTAAAATCCCATGGTGGTTTTTATAAGCGTTAACACAAAATACCTTTCTATGAAGATATAAGGTGACGCAGGTCGACCGGGGGGGATGTGATGGAGTAACCTGTAGGAGTATTGTGAAAGTTTCCGATAACATTAATAAGGTCGGTAACGTATTAGGACTGTACTCTGTACTGACTGAACTGTACTAGGAAAATTTTAAGCACTATAATGAACGTTATAGTATAGACACAAGGCTACTTTTAATGCTGAAACGAAACGAAATTATTTACTAACGAAAAAAATAATAGTAACTTTATTTGTTTGCCCAGTTCAATGACACTAGGCACTAGGAATGTAAACTAAATGTTATAACTGAGACAGTTGGTCCATTTCTCTTCGTTGGTTTAGCTTGTCCATTTATTAGCAGATCCGCAGTGTGACAGACAGACGGACGGACTTCTGCAGCTCGCCGTGAATACCAACGTCGCGGGTATATAATATAGCCGCGAGGGTCGGGTCGTCAAACGAGAGACAGTGATCTATCGACGACCGCCCCTCTACCACTCGATTCTTTACGTTCGTTTGATGAACCATCAAATATCTGCCGTCTTTATTATTTACGACAGCTTCATAATTGTAACACCCAGTGTAAGGGTTATTGAAGATATCGTCATAAAAACCAAATTAGTTAACATCATAATGAATATGCGTAGTGAAAAGTTTCTCCGCTTAGATGAAATGTACATACCTACATTGTTTATATGTATAGGTAAGATTTAAACTTTTGCCAAAACCTTACGCAATATAGATACGTATTGCGCCGACCCAGTATAATATATAGAGTATGTTTGGTGTGGTGGCTGATGATTTTATTCTACAGGGTAAAATTGAGTAAACTAAGAGTCTACCCATCAAACTGAACAACTTTTACTTTGAGTCGAGTAGTTCAGTTTGATGGGTAGACTCTTAGTTTCAAAGGTTGCTAATGATATCAATTTCACCCTGTAGATGGGAATATAGTCTCTGACGAGTATACATATTCGGCAATGAATTTTATTTCTTTATTTTTTACGTATTTTGTACGTCACGAGTTTTTATCAATCATAGAGTCTAAATTGCGCTATCAACACCACCAACAATATAGGTTTTGATAGTTCGGTATGCGGTTAAAATATTAATTCAGCTAAAAATTAATAATTTCAATGGGTTTTTACCGTGTTTCCGATATTCGGGAACTCAAACCATAAAAAATTTGGAATTTAATAATGTACCACCATTAAGGTCAGCATTAAAGAAAGTTCCAACCCACAATCAAAGTACAGGAATGTTTTATATGGAGGAAAAGTCTATTAAAATGTATTTTATTTCAGTATCCCCAGTTTATTAACTCGTACAAAAGAACCAAACATTACCTAAGATCTTACTTTTCGCGGTAGAAGCACACAACTAATAAATGCATACATATGCTCACGACTATATTCCCCGAGGGGGTAGTCAACACAACCAAGTTTCACTAGTAGTACCGAAACTCTCTCCATTGTGATGGGTGGTGAGCCCATCGCCACTAAATCCACCGACGCAGCTAATACATACTAGTTATATTAAGACAGAGAAAACAACATTGTGACAGTAATTAGTTTTTAACTGCATTCTTCTCCTCGATACACTTAACAAGCAGTGAAGGGATCAGGGATATTAGGGCCCGATCGAGACGGAATATTAAGTTCGATAGAAATAGGTTATCTGTGTCAATTTCAGTTCATGAGGCTTGAGCTAACTACGTCCGGTTCGATTCACTTTTAATTTAGCATAAGCATATGCTCACGACTATATTCCCCGAGGGAGTAGTCCGAGATATTCTGAAACCTCAGAACATCCACGTTTCGCTACCGTACTAGTAGTACCGAAACTCTGTCCAGTGTGACGGAGAGTGAGCCCCTAATAATGGACAGTGGGTATAATACATGCCTCGAAATTTAAGTATGCAGGTTTTCTCACGATGTTTTCCTTCACTGAAAAGCCTGTGGTGTTACAAATCGTACATAAATTCCGAAAAACTCATTGGTACGAGTCGGCCTGGACGGGGATCGAACCATCGCCTCCTGCACGGTAGGCAAGGTTACTCGCCACTTTTAATTTATTGTAATCATTATTGTTCTTAACTTAAATTATAACTAACAATTGGTTTTTATCGCTGTTGATTACTTCAATAAACCAAAAATTAAAAATTTTACCGGTTGGCTCTGTGGATTTCGTAGTGTAAGACTTTCGACGAGCCTGTGGTAACTTCCCCATAGGCTTATAATCGACACAGCTTGATAAATGTACTGAGAATTAGCTTCTAACACGGTTAAAATGTGATCCATCAACAAATCATATACCTACTCATGCACTGATACCAACACGCTGTGAGGCAATAGCAACTCATCATAAAACTATACATAACTATAGTAATAGTACGGTAAAGCCGACGGTAGCGGGTCGGACGATCGATGGTTCACATTATACATTCCCTTTAGTTACATACAGCGCTCGAGCTCGTGGAACGTTACTCAGAACTGTAATTATGTTATTAATATTTAATATTTGTATGTTACGGTTATTAACTAGGTTGCGACCAAGGAACATGTATACAATATGAAGTAGGTTCCTATAACATGCATGCGGTATGGCTGAGTTCACCCACGGCCGCTTCTGCTTCAACTCCGTTCTTTCCGTTAACGAATTTCCTATACAATCGAATCACTTTTCAGCGATAACATCGCCTATTTTGTACTGATTAAATTTTTTGTTTCCTTTTATGCTGTGTATGTTTGGTGTTAATTTAGCGGAAATACTATGTGCTATAATATGACTGAAAACTGGGGTCTGGTACAGGAGGTCAATCCTCCTATACCAGACCCCAGTTTCATTTAAATCTTAGCAAATTTTTGTCCGCATTGACACAATAACCCACAAAAATATAGTATGTTGGTTGGCACTAATTATGTTGTATTTGATTCATAAACTTAGCCGTATTTGGCATGATTACTGTCAGCTAGTACAAAAAAGAGTTCTTTTGGTTCTGCCATTTTTCGAACGTTGATTGTGAATCTAGTTCAGTTTTATGGTTATATATAAGATATCAATAGCTATAATTTAGAATTATGTTTTTTACCATACTGTTAATAAAAATAAATTAATCGCTCAAATCTGTCCCCAAAACAGAAATTTTGTACTCACGCATATAGTACTCTAATTACAACATTGAAAAGTTATTAAGCCATTAATTGCTAGACTATACCAAGATATTTCAATGTTTTACGGTAGAAAAGAATAAGAATACAATCGTTTATCATTCGTGTCTAAGAAAACCTCGTGTGACAGACGGACGGACAGACACCGATAGTTATTGCATCAGCGTTCCGTTTTGCCTATTTTGTGTTGTATGGCACACTAAAAAGCAACAATCTTGCGTCTATCTTTATTTTTTTCATCTGAATACTCTTTATGGCAAAGATTTAGTCATTAAATAACTTTGTCACGTTTCTCGGACCGCTTCCATTGAGTGTCCATCTACCCGGGTTGCTGTCTTGAAACTACGGAAAATTTTAGCAATGTGCTACGGCGTAGCAAATCGTAGCAATTTGCGAAAATGTTTACTAAATTGGCGTATTATAATCCTCCCATCTTATCTACGTAGCAGTAATAATTTGACCATTCTAGTCATTTCTTTCGGAAACTTAACTCGGGTAAGAATGAATGTGATTTACAATGATTGTACCCTCATCTTTGTGGTTTAGTAAACACTCTCATTTTCAGGGGTCGTTCAGACCATTAAACTGAACAACGTTTACCATGGGAGCAAACCTAGAAAAAAAAGCTGTAAGTACCATATCAAACTGCATGTCTACGAGACTCCAATTTATAATTATGAATTTGCATCCCTTGTAAACGTTGTTCAGATTGATGGTCGTATCTAAACAAGGAAAATGTTTACAAAAAGCTTCAAAGAACATCCAATAACAACAAAGACAATAACGTTATATTATCCTCTGGTATTATCTGAGATTATTACTTTTAAACAAATCCAGAGAGATAAGATAGAAGAAATAAGCACAGACATAATTACGTAAGTTTTGTTGAGGCTCTTAAGACAGTAATATGTATAGTAGAGTAATATACATGAGTTAGATTCAAGTTATCTTCACGGAATCGGGCACCGAATCGAATCTTTAAAAATAGGTAATTGAAAGTAAGTAATTATCTATTTATGTTTCTATTCGTTGCCGGATTCCATAGGAACTAGGATAAAGCTAATTTTAACGTTTCTAAGGATTAGCAGAGACATTTATTATAGCTTTATTGCTTTATTGCTTTACACGAGGTAGTTACATGGGTCTTAAATATATTTTAGTGCAGCTCATGCACCCTGAGAGGGCACTGCAAAATTGAGGAAAACAGTGTCTTCTTCTTAATAATCAATGAACATTTACAAAATCATAAAAAAATAATTCAAACTATATCTAAAAATGTCAACTTAGGTTACACTTACTATACAATATACAATTAATAACATAACAAAATTAGCAATATGTCTTAAATATAATAATAATAATAGAATTAACAAAAAACCAAATTTATTAATTGACAAACTTAAATCATTAGTTAAATCAAATCAATTACAATACAAAATATAACAATATAAAATAATGGTTTGTCAAATGTGGCTGTACTCGTACCTGTCGCTCTCATGTCATGTTCATGTTCATCTCATATTTTATGGTACGAACGTAAAGTGCCAGCCAAGACGCTGATTGAATCATCTTTTATAGATGGAAATGCAATGGAAAGGCCGAATATGTACTTAGAATACAGCTTTATTATTAACTGTAGGAATACCCACATGAACATTTTAATCATCTGTTTCACTCAGGAAGGTGGCATAGGTTTTAATGGTTTCACTTATCTGTCCTAATACTGCAACCTCCTTTCTCCGCATGCTGAGAGATCATAACTTCTGTACCTTTTCTCTGTAATTTTACCTAAGTATTGTTTTGTTAAAAGTAAAGTACAATTGATTTGTTAGATTTCACTTCAAACTCTCTGTTACCACTCAAAAATACTGAACGTTATCTACTTGTATATGTATAATATTAATAATAGTAAGTAATAGCTAAAAGGCAGACATTTCCCTCGACTCGACGGCAACACAAATAGAGCGACATATCGTGATGTATTGCGACCTTCGGCTTTCATCGCAGAATGTTAATATCATGTCCCACTGTAATGTAACGTCACTGCGCCAAATAATATATTACGTTATTTTGTTTTACATCCACTTCTGTAGCAACGATACTTGTATAATATCGTTGGTAGCAACTATGTAACATCATTGGAATTTGACATTTAAAATTATTCTTTTTGTTGTTGCCGTAATTAAATAAGAATCAAAAAATCATTGAGAAGAGCAAAAAAGGCTTCTTAGTGGCAAGACCGGTCACATTGGAGACATCTTTGATGTGAACAAGGTTTATGCGTTCGAAAAAACGCGACGTTCGGATCTTGATGCGACACGCGACGAGCTGAAGGCCCGTCCACCTGCGGATATCCATTATAATAGATAGATAGATAGAACAATTTATTTGCAGAAGTAACACACACACAATATTACATACATACATACATACATAAGCTCACGCCATTGTCCCATGGGGGTAGGCAGAGACCACGGACCGCCACACGCTACGACTCTGGCACACCTCTTTAGCCTCATTCACATTCATACATCTTTTCATGCACTTCCGTCGATTGAGGGTGCTACGCACTTGTCCTTTTCGGAAAAGATCATTGATTTGATCATGGTATGTTTTCCTCGGACTGCCTCTCCCAACACTTCCGCTCACCTTTGCTTGATATATTTCATTCGTAAGTCTTCTTTCATTCATTCTCTCTACGTGACCGAACCATCTAAGCGTACCCCTCTCAATCCTTGTTACTATATCATCCTTCAACTTACACCAATCCCTTATCACACTGTTTTCGATTCGATCAACCAAAGTAATACCACACATACTTCGTAAGGAGCGCATTTTAACTGCATTCACTCTGCTTTCGTTCCTTTTATTCCATACCCAACATTCACTCCCATACATCAGAGTAGGCACCAACACACCGTTGTGAATAGCCAGACGTGCACTTTTTGACACAGACCGGCTACTCACCACGGCGTGCAGGGCACCATTTACCTTATTTCCCGCAGTCACTCTTCGCTCTACATCCCCATCACACTTTCCATCTCTCTTAAACAAACTTCCCAAATATACAAATTCATTCACCTGTTCCACTCTGTCTCCTTCCATAACAATGTTACATTCTGTAACATCGTCTTCACGTTCCAAAACCATTACCTTCGTCTTGCATACATTGACTTTCATTTCTTTCTTCACAATATTACAGTCTATTAATAATCTAGTCGGAGGGGTGCTGACGGGCAGAAATTGCGGGCGTCAGGTACGTCAGCGACCTGAGAGCACTGTCTCTCTCAGCTGTAAGTGACCGGTCGCTGTGGCCGATAACGGTCATGATGAAGATGATGGGTAGCAGTTAGTAGGCTATAAACTCAGGACTAGCCATCTACCACTCTGATTTCTGTCCAGTTCCACTCTGATAATAAGATATAACGTTCAAAATTTAAGGATTCTGGTTTCATCACTATGCATTTGCATCAGTGTTGCATGGGTATTACGAATTGTACATACATTAAGACTATATGTAGACTATATACAGACTATATAGTATGTAATAACTATTTAGTAATCTGTGGCACAGTTTACAAATACATAGTATTCTAATAATTGCAGAGCATTACTACTTTAAACACCACTATGAATATTTATTAAAAAATACCTTCTTTAAAATATATTACGAGTAAGTTGTTTATTTAATAGACGATAAAGATTGAATAGTTTGTACATAACAATTTCAGATGAGAATTTCATACTTTCTAAAGCGTGATTTTTCAACAGGGCTTTAGTTTTTGAACTTATTTTTACACTATCAATATGCAATTACACCAAATTCTTTTATTACAATTTTAATTAAACAAAAGAAAATCATGAGAGCACTATGAGAACGGCAGAAAACTTAACAATTTGATGATCGAATATCTGTAGTAGTAATTATAGTACTCTGTGGTACCAAGTATAAATATCAGGTTAGATGTCGTCAGGTCAAAGGTAGCATGTACCATCAAAAGGTATAACATCGGAGGTACAAAGGGCAGCACTTCGGGGAGGCTCTATCGTAAATATCCTCGGGCGCCCGCTGCCTCACAAATGAAGCCGTTTATTCTGGGTTGCCAGCTGCACACCGTCCATTTACCCTTCTACTAATCCCTGAATACCCATCTTTATACAATAGCCGAGCACAGTGAGGGACAAAATATAACAATAATAATATATTATTATGCTTTTGACCACCCTGGTGGTGATTACCCTAGTGGCCAGCCCGATAGCACAGGCGGTAGTGACCCTGCCTGCTGTGCTGAGGGTCGCGGGTTCGAATCCCGTAAGGGACAAATATTTGTATGATGAATATGAATATTTGTACCCGAGTCATGGACGTTTGTATCTATTTATGTATTCTATATCGTTCTCTAGTCATCATAATACAAGTCCAGGCTAGATTCTGGTACTTTAAATGTGACTAGATAATTTGTGTGACAATGTCCAAGATATTTATTATGGTCGTATGTGTGTGTACTAATATTATTAATGCAAAAGTATTTCCGTTAGTCTGTCCGTTACTTTTTCAGGGCTAAATCACTGAACCCATTTTGAAATAATATAGAGATAGTGATAAATGACGTGTTTTTTGCCCCTTTTTCCGCAATTTCATCGTAAAACCTAAACAAGCTCAATAAAGTGCAATTATAAACAAGGTTGATAGTTCAAGGTTGGTAGTTGTAGCAAAGCTTCTGTGTGTCTCAATTCAAACAAAATGAAATGGGCACTGTTGGCAGTTAATGATACTTATAAAACTTCAAGCATTTGCAAAATTACCCGTTATCAAGGTATTATTACCCTTCGACTGGCAGCACTGCAACTCCACGCTCCCCGTCCCATCCGGAGAGCAAATCGCAGCGAAGCACACCCGCGGCGCCGCTCCGACCTCCGAGAAAGGGTTAAATGGCTTCACAGTCCAAATGAAATGCGCCCTACATAGTGTAAGAGATGCTGGCAGATGGAGCGCCCGGGGGACGACCGACGTTCATATGTACTTAGTTTGTTTCCACCTTTATTTACAAGTGAAATATCAGACGAATAGAACGGTCATTTCAACAAAAGCCGTGGCGGAGTAACCTTGCTTGCCGTGCAAGAGGCAAGACGGTTTGATCTCCGTCCAGGCCGACTTGTACCAATGAGATTTTCGGAATTCATGTACGATTTCATCACCACTGGCTTTTCAGTGAAGAATAACATAGCAAGAAACCTGCATGCATCAATTTCGAGACATGTATTGTACCCACTGTCCATTACAAGTGGCGACGGGCTCACTCCCCGTCACACTGGACAGAGTTTCAATACTAATGAAACGTGGATGTTCTGTGGTTTCAAAATATCTCTGACTACCCCCTAGGGGAATATAGTCGTGAACATTATGCTTATGCTATGTAGACGTATGGTGTCTGTCACAACCCAGACGGGTGTCAAAAGAGGCAATAATTCCTTCAAGTATCATGAATATCTCTGATGCCCTCACCTTATGACTGTTATCTACTGTTTGCGACTCCTCCACAGATCGTATCGGATTTCAGGTCTATCAGATTCAGTAGGGTAAGGACGAGAGAGTACATAAGCGCACTTACTAATTCACAATATCTGACTGCTTTTCTCATAAAACATTCGCAGCGCTGTAGACTGTTGTTGAGACTGGCTATGAGAATATATTCACTCTAAATAGGTACCGAAATATGCCAGATTTTTGTAATGCACAACAATTTTACAGCCAGTTTGCGTTATACAAAGTTATAAAGATTAGAAAACAATATTAATATATGTGAAGAATACTACAGTGAATCAACTTCCAGCTGAAATGGAAACGATTGGTTCAAATAAATTGCCAATTGGCCGAACATAGAGGAAGTTTACCTACTCTGTGGAGCTGGAGGTTAGTATGAATGATTATAATGAGGTCTCTGGAGACTCCCGCGAATGCGTCGGTTGTGATGGAATGTTTCCCAACTGAGCGTGAGTGGACGGACTATAATTACACGATCCAAATCACTAACATTACAATTCACTTACTAATCAGTAGGTAGTAAATCTGATAATATATTCTGGGATTTCAGTGATGGGAAAGCATCGGTAATGACCATTAAAAAAAGTAACGGACTAGACCTGTACACTGGTCCTATGCCTCAACTCAACAAGATTGCAAGGGAGTTGGCCATACTGGACTATAGTGCGGGCCCAGTGCAGACTGGTGAAAGTAAGCTAAATGTCAACATACCCTCAGAAGCTGCCGCTTGTTTGTAGAATGGAATAGAATAATGTTTTAAATTTTGAGAATATGGGTACATATACAACGCATGATGTGTTATTCTGAATATGCTACATCATTTAGAATGTGTGTGATCCGTGAAGGAGATTACCCCTTGGGGAGTATAGTCACAATTATGTACTGAGTAAGACTGATACCGCGAGTTCCAAATAATTATCTACTCATTGACAGTGAGTAATAAGCTCCGGAACCCCTCGAGATGTGTATCGTGTGGGTATGTATGCGTGCGCCCAATTCGAATGTGTAGAATGTATTATCGCTACTGCTCCGTGACTTTATTGTGCTGATACAAAGGGAATATTAAACAGATGATAGGTAAATGTGGACATCTCTTATCGCTCCCAACATGGAGCCTACCCTGGCTCTTATCGCTCGACGAATGTTTGATGTTCACAAGCTTACAACTCGGTATTAACATTATCTACGCATTTCTGTATTCGCTTCTCACAACTTTATTAGCTTGATAATGATCTTTGAAAATTTTCACTCAACCGACTGCTTGCTTTCCTTTATAAATGCACAACATGACTTACCTGCAGTCAGTCAGTGCGAAGTATGTATTATATAGGCTGAAGATTCATACATAATAATCTTGAGAAGGTATAATTTAGTCAAATTTGGTAACAAACATTATAAACACTTTTTCAGATTGTAATTGTATTGACGACGCTATTTGAATTTTGGGGTGGTCTTTAACCTAACTTTAAATGTATCCAAGAACATTATTATCATTTAGTTTCATGACGTGTCAAGTTATGATCACTCAATTGAGTCTGACTTGCTGTCGTGGATAAAAAATTCGCCAAACTGCAATCAGAGGATGTTAGCACATTGAACCCTTGATACTACTAGTAGAAATACGGATTAGAGCCACGGGGATGAAAGGAAAATTAATAATATTTTTATAGTTTCAAGGCAGAAATAAAAACGACGACCATTTAAACTCATAAAGGAACCGACAAAGGTTGCATTTTATAAGAAAACAGATGTGCCCGCGGCATCACCTTCACCTTACTCAGCCACTCGACTGTCCCGCCCCCCCGTCCCCTGATCCCCGCACCCCCCTGTGGTCCCCTGTCAGGCAATCGTCCACTCGACCCCGATCCCGGTGAGCGAAGGGCCCTCCAGTGACGTCATCGATCGCAATCTTTGTTCTAACCAGCCTCGAGGGCGCTCCGACACAATGCCGGCACTTATGTACTCTATGCTAGATAGTTATAAGGTTGTATGTCGATCTTGACCCTCCGCGTCGCATCCGCGCTGTTACTGCCGTCCTCATGACAAACAACCGAGATGTTAAAATGTTTTATAATGGAGCTACGAGAGAGCTGACTGGGCAATAAAGCCATTGTCACTGTGAGTGTAATAGCCGAAAATACGCGGGCAATGAGTATACCATAAAGTTATATTACCTTACAGGAGTAGAGGAACTGACATGAATTGTCAAATGAAACCGTTTTTGGAGGTTTTCAGGAGATTATTGGCAGGGTAAAATTTCGAGTTCTGTCTATAATTCTGGATCTAAAGTGAAATCGTGGATAGTTTAATGAAATAGTTTTAGTATATTTCACAAAATTATCTATGATTTCACTTTAGATTCACAATTATTTCCAGACAGAGAGTGTTTTACACTGAGTCTGTGCATGCCATAGTGTTTTAAACAACCACTGTACATTACGAAATCCTTAAAATGTATCTCTAACTAATATCGAACTTAACATTAAGACAACACGAGACTTATACGAGCGTTACGTTACGAGAGCGTTTGAACACCCATCGGCATCTGGCCGAATATTTTCATCTTGTTTATAAGAAAAGGCATAGCAATTTAAAGCGCTGTTATAAAGCCCCTGGACGTTTATTACAGCAGCGCTACAAAATTATATGCCTTTTATTAGAAACAAGATGAAAATGTTCGCCCAGATAAATTGGGCGTTCAAACGCTCTTAAATATACACCCAGACGTAACTAGTATAGACTAGTTACCTTTTTCCTATCCCTGGATCTTCATCTATCGAGTCGATTGCATATTATTGTTGATCTATCTATCTTTTGCGCTAACTACGAAGCGCTCGTTGGCGTAGTGGAGCTTCGGTATTGGAAACTATCACCAAAGTTATCAACGTCAGGTCCGGTCAGTCTTTGGATGGGTGACCGTTTAGTGGTATTTCATCTCGAGCTTTTCCGTGCTTCGGAAGGCACGTTAAGCAGGTCTTGGATAGTTCCGTCAGATGGCGTTGTAACTATTCGTTAAGCCAGGTAAGAGGCCTATTAAGGCGGCTTGAAAACTCTCTGATAGCAAGTTGACCACTAACTTGGTGGAAGCAAGTTAGTGGTTAACTTGCTTCCACCAACCCGCACTGGGCCCGCGTGGTGGCGTATGGCCCACTCCCTCTCACCCCTATTCGTGAGAGGAGGCCTTTGCCCTGCAGTGGGATTCTACAGGCTATAACTTACTATCTATCTATCCATCATTGAGTTTGACTTGCCATGCATCATGCTGAAGGTGCTAGTATAAGGTACATAGGTTGGTCGCTGCTACTCGATTGCATAAAAATACATTCCCAAAGAATAAATGATAGTTTTTATTTTGAGCAACCACTGGCTTCAGGGTATCTCGGCTTAGGGCAAATTAGACCTCCCTATCCACCATCTGAGTGATTGTCCATAACACTAATCTAATAACATAATTACTACACACTTCAATGCTAGCAGTAGGAATTTACTAAATAAGCTCAGAAAAATGGGTAACTATTATGTATATTTTTCTTAAAATGTAGAAGATATATACTCAATATTTTATTGCGTTTTATATCTCTACATCTTGAAATTTTAGTTGTTTTACTAATACCGACAGGGAGATGATGCGATTTAAATAGTATTATCTATATAGTATTATCATACAAAAGAAGTCCGTAGTGCCCGTAGCGTGAGGATTATAGGATAGAATCGTTGTTTATTCGTCCAATAAACACCACTGAGAAGACCAGGTTTTAAAATAAAACTACCAGAATAAAGAGAGTATCTATTCTAAACTATTATAAAACTGTAACCGACCTGTGATATGACCGCCATTGGTACCCTACGTTCTTTTTATTCTGTTTTGTTGCTGTATGTTTTGGTTTGCAAACTTTGACTAATTATTATAAGGACTAGCCTTGCGGTACCATTTCCCCTCTGCCACGGTATAAGCACAATTGATCTTGAGCATTTACATTTTCAATTTTACACCTTATCACTAAACGAGACAGCCTATAATTGCGAAATAATAACTTCGAACTTAGAACGTTTGGGGTTCACACGAGACTACTTTCATGATTTTTAACATTCAAAATTAGAATCTAAAGTTATGGGGAATCAAATCCAAAGTTGCGGATTTCATGTTACCTCGCCCCCCGCAAAAAGTGGCAGAAATGTTTGTTAGTAGAATTACACGCGTAACCAGTCCACATAAAAATATTCAAAGTTTGCAAATAAAGAATATTTATGTTATGTTTATGTAACAAAAGTGTGTCTATATATTGACAATATTTACAAGAAAAAGATTACAATATGAGTTTTAGGTGTCCCTGACTCCAAATCAACCTTTTTTTAGAATTCTTGTCCGTCTATTCGTTTGTTTGTTTGTCGTTATAGCGATATAGATCAGAACAAAAAAGGTAAACAAATGCATGAGATACTTTAGAGGTTTTTAACATCCTTCATAGAAAACCAAAAAGTGCCTAGTGGTTTGTGATATAAGTACTTTTTATATACACAACAATATGGCTCTAGACTAGTAAGAAAGTTAGTATAAATGTAAATGACCTAAGATCCAGCACGAAACCAGAACCTTTTTTATAGGTACTCGTTTGAATCAAACTAAAGAATTTAAAATAGTATAACTGTGGAGAAGACGATGTGATTACAACATTCAACAATTAGACGACTGGTAGACGTCTTAACGAGGCCATTGTATGGCAACAATGTGCCGCGAACGGTTCATTAGACGGCGCGGGGGCGGGGGGGTGCGGTGCGGGGTGGAGGGCTGTTAGGGGGGAGGGGGAGGACCGGAGCGCTCATCTGCATACCCGATGAGCTGAGAGATGTGACGAGCTTCGAGAGATCGACGCGAGAATGGCCGGTCATCCAGATGTCAAACAGTTCAATTCATAATACAGTTTTTGAGAGTTACGCGGATAATCTAAAATTATTCAATATAAACGGGTACTTTTATTACCTCGTTTTGTTATATTTGAGTTGCCGGTTGGAAACATCAATAATTTATCGTCTATTTATTGTATAACGTTTATTTATATCTGCCTACATTATGAATTTTAACAATTATAAAACTGTAACAGAAGTGTGTCTGTACATTGAAGATATTTAGACGAAAAAGATTACAATATGGGTTTTAGGTATCCCTGACTCCAAATCAACCTTTTTTAGAATTTTTATCTATCTATTTGTGTGTTTGTTTGTGCGAGCATCTCGCGAAAACTACAGAACCGATTTTGATGAAACTTTTTTTGTTTGATAGCTTATGATCTGACTTAAAATCGGATATATTGTTTGTGCAGACGAAGTCGCGGGTTAAGTCTAGTGAATAATAAATATGAGTAGTTCGTAGACATGCTACGAGCTACGGTACGCTATGCGCTACGCAGCTACGAGAGTCACACATTATTCTAAGCTAAGTGAAATATATCGCGGATATTATAGTTAGTTAGTATTCCGAGCAGCGACGTGTGCGCGTGGGCGTAGGTTATGTTAGGATATGTTGGATTATATTGCATGTGTAGGATGTGTGTATGTGAGTGTCACAGGCAAAACACACCTAAATAGACTCCTAGCGTAGCGCTTACTTTATCAGAACAAATAAGTACTCAGAATTGAATTTAGTTTAGTATGGGGTCACCATGGACAATACCTATGCCAGCTTCCTGGGGGTGACTAAAAGGCCACAAAACCACAGGCACAGAGATTAGTTACTAGGTTGTGTTAAAAAATCATGTACTTTAATTGGCTAATATTCGTAACCAAAATATCATTCAACTTCATTTGTATGGAGCACGCTAGAGGACTTACATTCTCCTAAGGTTTAGGCAATAGTAGTTTTTCAGTTCATAAACTTAAATTTAGTGGTCTACAACAATTCGTTCCTCAAGATTATATAAACTTGTGAAGTATTTACGACGTAAGCAGTATAAGTTACCATGAAACTAATTCTCCAAACGAACTCAAGTTAACAACATCAATTAGTTTTATATTGAACCTATAAAACCTCACTGGTTGTTGGTAGCTGGGAGTCAGAGGCAACTTGATTTTTTGGTAAAAGTACTCAATACATATTTCTTAACTTTTGCACATGTCTTATAACAGCCGTAGTCTCAGAGGAAGGATCTCCATAGAGACCGCATAAATGTACGATTGTAGTTAGTCTCTTTTGTCTTATGACGTACCTTTAATAGTAGAAGGAGATGGAACTATAGATATTTGTTTATGCGGGTGTCCACTTTTTTTTGAGCCAGTGTGTGTGAAAAGTGACCGTAAACATAAGGCCAAATGTCACTTGGTGCCTTTTGTCCATACTACTTGACACCACACACTCAAACCTAAACGACAAAAAAAGTGGACACTTTACAATTGGTATGGCTCACTCTATTAGGTATAATCTCTTTGTACTTCTTCTTCAATGTATTTGTGTGCGAAACAATGACAGTGTCAAAGGCTTATATCAACTTACGATGTCATGACATTGAATTGACAGCACAGAGTACTTTTTATTGACAGTACGTTGTTCCATCTTGAAACCTTTAGTATGATAAAATATAAAATCCAGCGTTGCTTATATTAGCAGCATGCATAGCATATGCTCACGACTATATTCCCTTCTGAAACCACAGAACTTCCACGTTTCACTAGTAATGAAACTCTGTCCAGTGTGACGGAGAGTGAGCCCGTCGCCACTTGTAATGGACAGTGAGTACAATACATGCCTCAAAATTGAAGCATTCAGGTTTCCTCACGATGTTTTCCTTCACCGAAAAGCCAGTGGTATTACAAATTGTACATAAACTCCGAAAAACTCATTGGTACGTGTCGGCCTGGGTGGGGATCGAACCATCGCCTCCTGCACGGCAGGCAGGGCTACTCACCACTGGACCACCACGGCTTGCGCGGATTGCTTATATTAAAAAGACAGTTATCTTTGTAGCAAAGTTTCAGATAACCCCGAAAATGAATATGGTCTTAATGTTGTGTATAAGTGAATCTTTTATTTAGACGGTGTGACTGGCGTGAGTCTCCCATTCTTTGCAACTTATTACTCAAAAAATATAAATAATGCATACTTATCAAAATGTAAATATAGCTCAGCTCGCTGAAACTCTTATCAATATTTGCAATGCTGATTGAGTTTAGCATTTTGAACGAACTTGGCATTCATATTTCTTAAGAAAAAGAATTGGCGAAGCGCGAGTTTATTATTTATGCGTAAGGGTTCTGTATTTTTAAACGACTTCATGAAATGGAGATACGAATCTCCTTTCCGTTCTATTGGTCAGATTTTTTAGATGTAGGTTTCGCGCATTTCTTGACCGATTTGAATGTGTTTTAAAGGACTTACCTAAAAACCACGTCAGAGGCCGTAAGGCAGTCTGAAAAAATCTGACACCAGGGCCTGGACTAAGTTAGTAAGTCTGTTTAATTTTTAAGTAAAATTAAGTAGAATTCGTTTAATTCTTGCAAAAAGGGAACCAGAAAACGATATTAAGAGACTTAAAAGAAGCTCACGATATTCGTGTCGGTACCCAGCAAAATGACAGACTCTTATAACAGACTCGCTCCTGACTTATATTCGTATAATTTTAGCGAGTTTGAGTAATATCGTCGGTAAGGCTCGCTGCCGAGTGCGCCGCGACACGCGACGACACGCGACGGCACGCAACGTGTGCACGCGGTCGCTGTCGCTGCGGTTCTTGTTAACAGTAATTACGGTACCTAAAAGGAATATTTAAATAATGTGCTACATTTATTTGCTACTGTATTACATTGAATTGGTAGAAAGTTTGTATAAATAAAGCTCTTTATATTTCTTAACTATCTTTCTTTGCTAGTAGTTTTTTTTTTCATTTCGTTGCTGCATCGTTCATGCTTATTATTTCATCCCTATTTGTGGCTCTCGTACGAGGCGACTAAGGAATACGCTTTTTTAGGGTTCCGTAGTCAACAAGGAACCCTTATAGTTTCGCCATATCCGTCCGTCTGTGCGTCAGTCCGTCTGTCTGTGGCTTAGCTCAGAGACACTTAGTACTAGAAAGCTGTAATTTGACATGGGTATACAATTAATCACGCCGATAAAGTGGTAAAACAAAATCTTGAAAAATATTTTTTTTAGGGTACTTATACCCTACACGAAAAGTGGGGATGTAATTTTTTTTTCTCATCTATCCCATGCTGCGGGGTATTGTTGGATAGGTATTTTAAAAATTTTTGTTAGAGTCAAGTGTCAAGTGCCATACTTTTTAAAGAAAACACTATCTTCTGTCAGACTTCTGTGGTATCATTATTTTTTTGGCAGCATTGAGACTACACCCGGTATAAAAATGTATGGGCACGTTATTTTCAAAAGTTGACTCATTTAATCAAGTTTTTAAAATAATATTGTTTATCCAAATACCCATTTCCAGCTTCCTGTTGTTTCCATACTAATATCACAGCTAATATTGACGGTTGACGCTTTATTGACACAAGTTCATAATGAAATGAATGATAGGTAGGTATATAATATTCCAACTATAATTATGCAGTGTGCTACGGTTGTGACATAGATTATACATTATTAATATGTCATGTGTGTATTATGCAGGATGTAAGGAAAAGTATCACTTACATTTAAACCACAAACTCTACCCATCAAACTGAACAACTTTTACTATGGGAGCAAACCTGTCAGAAAAAAATCAGCTGTCCTACGTACTATTCATACATTTTGATCGAGTAGGCATTGAAGTTTGGTATGAAACAGCTGTTATTTTTTGCGCTACAGATTTGCTCCCATAGTAAAAGTTGTTCAGTTAGATGAGAAGAGTGTGTGGTTTAAAGGTAAATGATACTATTTCTTACACCCTGTATATTTGCAAATTTTTCCTTTGTGTTGAACGAAGCTTGGGTAATAAGATTTATCTTTAGGTTGATTTTGTGCTGATGAATGAACACACACATAATTTCCCTATTAATTACCTATTATAAAAAAATGCCAGTATGTCTTATGTCGTGTCTCCTGTTACAAAAAAAAACGAAAAATAGCTTCACTTTTTGTCTTCCGCCATCTTGTTTTGAGACAAAATTGTATGGGGCGACGCCATTTTGTATTTTGTATAATGTTTGCGAAAAAACATAAGCTGGGCTTTATATTGTAGTGTATTGTTAATGTTTTTATTAGTCACCATCATCATCACAGTCTATATTCGTCCCAATGCAGGGCACAGGCCTACCCTTAGGGAGGATGTATGGGCGTTAGTCCACCACGCATGTTTTAGTACCAATCTTTTAACCTTAGACCAGACTTTAAACCTTTACACGTATGCTACACCCGACCCGTGCCCGTGAGAGTAAAATTTAGCTTGAACTGTTAGAAAGTTATATTACCACCTATCCACATGATTTGTATCAATTAAATAATAAATATGATTCTAAAACGTGTATTGTCAAATGTAGACTATTTCTATCCTACAGCCCTCAATCCACTAAATGTTAACCTTGCCAATACCAACTGTACTATACTCGCTGCGCTGGTTGCAAAGTTTCTGAAGGAAAATATTAGTTATGTTATGATCTATGTATATACCAGGATAATACTATTAGTACCTACGAAGCATACCGCTACAGTTTTGCTACGGCGTAGTAGTTCGTAGCGTATTCTTGATACTATCTGAAACGAAGTAAGTTATAATTTTGGAACTTTCTATTCATACCGATTCTTTGTTTAAAACATAACAAAGCTGACCCAAATAAGTCGGATCATTAAAATTCAATCACCAAATAGCCAACAAATTGCTGTAATTTGAGGGTAATTTTAATAATTGCAGTATCTACGCAGTTCGCCAGCTACCCTGCCGGGCGATACAAGGGCGCGGTGCGGGACGAGGGGGAGGACTAGGTGGATGTATACGCTATTGCGTCGGAAGTAACCTTCAGTTGGCAGTTCATTCGGTTTTATTTTACGAGCGCTGGATGCGCACGGGGAGCGGTAGGGAGAGGGGGGTGAGACTGCGGGGAGCGCGGTGTGGGGGGAGGGGGAGCGCCCGTGAACCAACCGTCCTCACCGTGCAGACACGATCGTGTTGCGGTACAATGATGTACAATGATATGTCATCATCAGCCTCTTCTATCCCAACTACGCAGGTACCCTCATGTTAATAGTGAATATATTTATTCGAGACTCGGAGACTTAATCCTGGTTTAACTTGAGAACACAAAGAGAATCCACAGCGAATATTTCCTTCGTAAATGGAACTCGTCTTATGCAGAGGTGATGCGCAGAATCTTTGTCTCCGCCTCAGATAACCACCCGATCACTTCCCATGTACAAAGAATACTTAAGTAGTAACTAGGTTAATACTACTTAAAAAACAGTTGGTTTTTTATAGCAATGTATCTGACCGAAAGATATTCGTGATCGTGAATTTATATATACACAAACTCACAACCATAATCCCTTTCGGGGTGACCGGACACGTTGCTAGAAATAAATATCAGCATGCAGTTATAGCAAGGCGCACATTTAGCATATTGAAGGTTTCAGGATGGAATTAATAAGCTACAGAGTAGTTTGAACCGCCGTTCATGAAGACGAATGTTAACTTAAGTACAAGATGATAATGTAAGTGAGTACGGAGTGGTGCAGGCCAGCAGGCCCCTCGGCGCGGCGTGCCTTCCCGGCCGAGCATGCGGCACGGTCACGTGGCGCGCCCGATCGATACCCGACACAACTGTTGCGCCTCACCTCTCCCGCTCCCACCTCACCGCACAGCATACCCGCAGAGAGAGACGGAGCAAAGGACCGACACACCGGTCTCCCGTTTCATGTTCATTAATACGGCATTTTGTATGCTCGATAAAGAAGGAAGATGCGGCATCGCGTGCTCCTAAAACGTCAGAAAGGAGGTCGCCCGATGAATAACAATGCGGACTGCGGGAATGATGTCCTTATCGAGTGGAGGCGAGAGCGCGCCGCTGCGTCGTGCTTGTGTCGTGTCGTGACGTGGTCGCGTCGGATGGATGTCTACACGTCGAGATGTGGTCGCCTTATTATGCCGTAGCATCTGCTCACAACTGTATTCCTCGAAAGGGTAGTCAGGGATTCTAAAATATTATCGAAATTTCAGTACATCAAACTCTGTTAATAATTCCGTCTCCACTTTTAATGGACATAAATTTTTTGGGTTTTCCCCTTATTGTTCTGTCTTTGGATAGTGCCGTTGAAAGGCGAAGTGACTGTTTGTTAAGCCAAGTAAGAGGCCATATCGCGGATTGAAAACACTCTGACAGCAAGTTGACCACCAACTTGCCAACACCAATCCTTATTGTGCCAGCGTCGTGGAGTACCTACATATTACCCACTTCATCTCTCCCTTATTCGTGACTTTAGAGCTGCAGACTGCAGTGGGATCCTAAAGATTAAAAAGTACTTTTATTAATAAGGGCTACGTGTAATATGAAACAATCCTAATATAACAATATTTAACAAGTCAATCAGTGGCGAAGGCAAGCCCCGCGATCTCGGCTATGTTTGACCGCGGCGCGGCGCGGGCCCCGAGGTGTCGTCGCCTGAATATTGAAGGCAGCACTTGTAGCCTGCATAAGTAAAGCGCGTCCATTAGCGCCGCCCCTCCCCCGCCGCGCCGCGCCTCATCCCCGCACCACCATCGCGCCGCGATATTATATTATACGTACGTATAGTATATAGGGTTACATTATAGCACATCGTTTGAGGCTCCGTCCGTCGCGATGTGTCAACTGAACACCGAACCGACAGCGTGGAAAACTTGTTAATGGTTTGCAAGTCATTTTGGTTCAATATGTTCATAATAATATGGTAATGGTTTTTGCTCAACATACCTAAACATACATACTATACTCAACCGTTTTAGGTGGTCAGAAACTTTGTTATAATTAATAACCATCTTTTAAAGCGTACAGCTGTAGTAATGCTCACCCTTCGTTTTATTTGCCAGCATAATTGAAAGAGCCGATTCGTACCAATGAGTTATTCTGAATTTGTGTACTATTTCTAACATTACTGGATTTTCGGTGAAGGAAAACACCGTAAGCAAATCTGCGTGCATAATTTCGAGGCATGTATTGTGCCCACTGTCCATTACAAGTGACGACGAGGTCACTCCCCGTCACAATGGGCAGAGTTTTGATACTACTAGTGAAACGTGGATGATCTGAGGATTCAGAATATCTCTTGACTACCCCCTAGGGGAATATAGTCGTGAGTATATGCTTATAATTGAAGGAGTTAATGACGTGTCAAGTGGTGATAGTCATGGTAGCAGGATTCACTTTAACACCTATTTGAATAGGTACCTACTTCCTATGAAATAAAACTGTTAGCATCAAACAATATGACAAAAGTTTTTTATTCCAATAATAGTATAAGGATGAAGCCTTAAAGAACAGCACCGGATAGATAATGAATTCTAAATGATAAAAGATAAAGATAAGACAGAGATGAAGCTCGTGACCTCGTCCAGAGGTCGATCACCCCCACAGGATCTAAGTAGGAAAACCGCTTTCGACAACTTACACTAAGTAGGTATACATGTATAATATTTAGGCAGTAACATGAGGGAAACGAGGAACTGGGTCGCAAGTCAATCTCTTTAAAATATCGACTCACGCGGCGCATTCCTTAACTTTCGTGTACCCGAGTGTACTGTAGTATACATGTACCTATAGTACCCAGGGAAATTTACTCGACTCAACAGCATAATATAATGGAATGTGAGTTTGTAACCACGCAGCGCAGGGACAGGATGCGTAACATGGTTTAAATAAAATAGCATGTGATTCGCTTAGAAAAAAGAATCTTCTCTGTTCGCGGATATCTTACACTGATTGTGATGAATTAATTATTTTTTTACCTGTTATGATATCTCTATATTTCTGGGAAGGTTTTATTACCTAATTCGGAGCAATAACATTTTATATGAATATGAGGCGTTGCATCCGGATACAACACGTTCATTTATCGGAAAACATTTATAGTCTAGGAAAAATAAGGTTTGAGATTGCATTAAAGACACTTTAGTAAATTGTGTTTGAACTAATATTACTGTTCGTTTATAACACTTTTGTCGAGATTTCGTGGTTATACAGGCTCAGGGACTTGAGAAATACCTTAAAATCGATATAAATGTACGAAGGGCGAGCTTATTTCTAAGGATATTTCTTGCAGCATACCAGCAAAAGAGACAGTTAATTATCATAAGGCAAATTTAATGTGTACAAACAAACAGTAAATAATTTAGTTTTGAGGTTATAATTTTTGAAGACTTACATAATATTAAATATCTACTTAAATTTACGATATTAACCGGGGATTATTATTGTTATAAGTAAAACGTATTAAACGAAGCCATCCTGTACAAAATCACCAGTTCTCAATTTTTTGTTCATACCTAAATTTCATGTATTGTAATTGTCTTAATTATTCAATAATAAAAAATAAAAAATCGGGGATTATTAAGAATTTATGTTTTTCAGGTATGTATCTACTATATTCCAAAAGAATCACCTAAAGTGCAATTAATGCAACCTACTCCATACAAAAATCCGTAGATTTCCCCGACTATTATCAATATTTAAAATAACTTGCCAAGAGCGAGTCGGATTCGTCCATGATAAGGTTCTGTAGCCATTGTATAAGGATGGTTTTAATATTTTTCTGACACTGATTGTTGCATTGAAAGTACTTGCTAAAAGTCACATGCTTGATTATTTTCAAATTTTAACGTAAGGACAGCATAAACAAAAGTGATCCTTGTTTGACTACGGAAATCTAACGAAATGAATTATTTTGAACTTTACTGGACGAAGTTTACCCCGCAACATCACAACATTTGTGTGACATCGTAAACGTTACATATTACTACAGTTTGTCTCGTTTGTCGGTCGTCAGTCGCCAAGTATGCAGGGTGCCCTGAAACGTTAACAGCGCGTAACGTGACGAGAGAGCCGCACCACCACTGTGCCCGCCCCCGGCGCCACTTGCCTCGTCTCGGGGAATGCTCTCCGTATACCTTGCTTGCTCTATGCGGACCATTTTACAAACTCCTACCGAGGCTTTATCTATAACTTAATTTAAATTTTCTAACAAAATGCCTATGTAATGCTTGTGTATGGGACTTTGTTTCCTGAAATAAATGATTTTTTACTGTGTGACCATTTGTGGCAGATTTCTGCCAACCTGGAGTGGTATTGCTCTAAAATCACACATGCTAATTAGAATGCGAAAGTGATATGAAACTATGGAATATTATGCATCATTCGTATTAGGATTCAATACGAAATAGGATTTGCATCTTTCATAAATATCAGTCCACAAATGGTTACTCTGCTGCTTTTAGTACCTATACAAACGTCTAAAACATTTATCGCTAGATTTAAATACAACGCACACTTAATAGCTAACATAATTTAAAAATCATTGAAATACCTGTACATTTAGATTTAGGAGTGTAAAAACGTGTTCGCTCTTTGTATGCATACTACTAGCTTCACAATCCTTTAAGTCTCATTTCGACTCGGTAGTCCCTCTCATCGTGAGGTGTCGGTTCGATTCCGTAACCCTTAAACTGAAGCTAACACAACGCGGCTGCAGTCGGCCCCTCGCACGACGCAGGCGCGGCGAGGGGAGGGGGGCTGGAGGAAGGAAGGCACTAATAAAATAAGGAGCACCCCCTACATCCGCCTCCCCACCGCCCCTCCTCACCGCCCCGCACCTCCCCTCCGAGCCGGTTAGCTGTAATCGTTGCAAAACTCATTGATAGTTACACAAACTGCTCTATTTCTGAGTGTGACATGTATTTTATTGAAACATAATCTACACGATTAGACCGGTCGTTGTGGTGATCCTTGGGGAGGCCTATGTCCAGCAGTAGATGTCTATCGGCTGATACGATGAATCTACACTATTATAAAACTGCAACATATGTGTGTCTATAGAAAACATTGTTACATTAGTTCAGGTGTCCCTGACTCAAAACCTGAGGGCACGGCGGTACCTACCAAGACGAGCCAAAAAAGGTGTACTACCGTATCTTTTCTTGAAGAGATTCGGCGTGTTTTTGAGCGCTCATAACTTCGGTCTGGATAGTTTACTATCCTTAACTTAATATTTCTATAAGTTTATGGTACAACCTGTAAGCTAAAATTGTGGTCGTCAATCTAAACGACAAAATAAAGACCAAGATGTAATACTGACTTATAGGGATGAGGACGGCGGCCAAGCCTTTTAACTTTATTTGACCGAGATGAACACTTACTCAAGACTTGGCTTATATGAGATTTCATAACTTTTTAAGAGTAAAAGGGTTGTGAGTCTTGGCAAATTTTTTACATGAAATGTTTTTGATGGGACGGGCTCACCCCCCGTCACACTGGACAGAGTTTCGGTACTACTGGTGAAACGTGGATGTTGTGAGGTTTCAGAATATATCTGACTACCCCCTTGGGGAATATAGTCGTGAGCATATGATTATGTTTTTGATGGGATCACCGACTTCTGGATTCTTACCCAACTACGCCAGAAGGAGGGTTATTGTCTGTATGTTTTTTGTTTGTCGCGCAACATACAAACCCTACTGGACTGATTTTGAACAAACTTGATGTGTCTGAAGCTTAGACATAAAAGCTGTGTATCATTTATCTCGCTAAGATGAAGGGAATCCGCACGGACGAAGTGGTTGAATAAAAAGTTCAAAATAATTATACAACGTGTTAATAAATTAACGAAGCAGCGCTCGGGCACTCTCACCCTACTTAGTACCAAAACAAGATGCATAAAATGTATCCATGAGCATGATGAGCACATTAGCGCTTTCATTCATTGCTGAAATGATAACAAATCATTTTTGCCTCAAAACTTAAAATGCAAATATCTTGAAATTTTAAGTATCAAAATAATGAAATTATGGTTTCATTCTAATTATTTTCTTATAAATCAGTTGGGGTGTATAAGGTTTTGAGCTTATTCATTAACACGTTGTATATTTAACTATTGTGTCATTCACGGCTTAACAATAACAATATGCGTTGATATTTTGGCACGCCCTCCAGACGTCTTCTAGCCATGCAGGTGTGACGGCTGCTCCAGCAGAGTCTGATAAGAGAAGGAAATACCTAGGACTGGATGAGAGCTACGAGTTCCTGGCTTTCGCTGCGGAATCCCTAGGCAGTTAGGGTTAAAACTTTTTCTAAAATGCCTACCTATTAAAGCATCTTGTTGTGCTGACTGGAGTGCTGGCAGTTATTTTACCCAAAGGAAAAACTTTGTCATTCAAATAGTCGACGCTGTCAGTCTCCTGGGAACTCTGCCTCGACATTGCTTTAGAGAACAATTTTTATTTATTTCTTTATTATACTTACGTAATTGATCATTATTAATGTTTTATCTTACACATACATGACATGTTCCTTGAGGGTATGCAGTGGGTTTATAGGCTGATGTTGTTTGTTTAATTTGCCAAGGAATTATTTAAAAATACATGTTCAACGAGGTAACCTTTCACGTTTCCCTGCTTATTATTATTTACTATTTTATCTAAACTATTATAAGACTGTAACAGAAGTGTATCTGTACATTGAAGATATTTACAATAAAAAGATTACGATATAGTTTTTTGGTATCCCCACGGAAGCCCCACGGGTATCTCTCACTCCAAATCAACCATATTTATTAGAACCTTGTCTATCTGTTTGTTTATTCGTTCGATCATCACGCATAAAATTGTGAACAGATTTTGATTTGTTTGATAGTTTTATAATTTTTGCGGATGAAGTCGCCGGTAAACTATATTTTATTTACAGCAAAGTCCTGTGTTATTGCATAAGTAACGATCTCTCGTCAATGCCATCTATCGAGATACAAAGAACTAGATAAATAGGTTGTCAAAAAATACCCGACTGCGCGCTGCGCCAGAAGGAGTGTTATTTGTATCAGTGAAACCAAAATCGACATCTTCTTTGCACCGAACTTGGTACCTTCTTCTCATTTTTTTCGGTGGTATTTAGTTAAACTCTACCAATAGGTATATAATGCGGGTAACTAAATTAAAGCCATAACGCAGCCTACTGTCTACCCGGCCCCGGGCCGCGGTCCGGCGCGCTGCTGGCAGCGCATCTCTCGTGCGATGGACTCTGGCACGCGCCAGCCCCGCCGCTGCCAAATGGTTCTCGCTTGGCACCGGCTCGGCGCGGCGTGGTGCGGCGCGACGCAGGGCTTGATGTCGTGCCAGCTAGGGCCTTCGAGTGTGAGTGACGAATAATTAGGATAGCGCTTAGTGCGGCAAATATAACATGTGTTCTGAGAGGCGATAGTCAGAGCTCAGAGGTACTCTAAACATTTTAGTTGTAGTCCCCAACTCTATGTTCTGTGTGATAGGCGAATGTATTACATCACCACCTAAGTATACAGGGTGTTACAAAAATACAAATAAACATTTAATGGGATGATATAGACCATCGACCTGAATAACTGTCACTATGGAGCCAACATCGAAATCGCGAAAAAAAATGCTGTCTCATACATTTGAGTCGAGTAGACATTGCAGTTTAGTATGAGACAACAGATTTTTAAATTGTATTTTTGTAACACTTGTATATGAATCCATACTAATAAAGACTTTTAATTACTAAGGGTAATTTGCACCCGAAAATGTTAAGGCTTAAACATGTTTAAATATTATTATCTCACTGTCATCAATGAGCAGCGAGAGCGACAGAAGAGCGTTCATTTAATACGCCTATAATACCTTATATATTTATGCCTATAATATTTATGCTGAAAAATTTCAGATTTTTGTATTTTGTTTCTTTTTCTTTATGTTTTGTGTACTGTAAGATTTCATGTAACATAACGCAATTAATTATTGGGTATGATTATTACAACAAATATTTAGAGTGCAAGAATGTCTCTGCCACGTTTTCACGGCTAAAATACTGAACTGATTCTGATAGATATAACTTGAACCCTGATGAAGGATATGACATCCTATACGCATAAAAATCTGTCCTAGTCATACATAAGTTTTTTCAAACTCATTATTGGTAACAGTCCGATCTATGCAGGAATCGAAGGTTATTTTCTATTGTAGTAAAAAAAAATACATAATGCAGGTCATGTTAATATAAGTAGGTAGAGCATGCAGGAAGTTATATAGATTTACTGTAAGCCCGTCAAGGTCAGCGCAGCGGGGCGGGGCGGGGGGAGGTATAATCAAATTGGCTACGGTCGTAGCGGTGCCGGTGCTACGGGCCGGGCGGCCGCACGCTACGGCGTAGAACGGCTACGAGCAGCCCGGCTTCGAACATTGATGACTCGATTCACTATTATTGTTCATCGTTATTGAAACAGAATACAAAGAGTAAACAAACTGGAAATACAGAAGATACAAAAATAGGCGGTCTTATCGCTAAAAAAGCTATTTCTTCCAGACAACCTACTATGTTACTATGTTATTGAACAAATACTAAGTATTATTATTTTATGAGTTTCGCTTGGTTCCGGTTTAGGGTAAACCACACCATTTCTTACCGTGAGTGTCATATGGATACACGGATGTAATAATTACATGTAAAAAAGTTTTTTTTATTTCCAGCTTGTGCTTATCCCTGCAATTCTGCCAATATCAAGTAGTTTGTGTGAGTTTCTATTCCAATCTCAAGGATTTTTTAAAACACATCTGGTTCTGAAAAGAAGATGGCGGCGCCTCGTGGCAAAGCTCGAATGCCACCCGCGCGAGCGACACAACCGCTCGTGGCCAAAATTGCAATATGACTCATTTGTTTATTATTTAGTAATTATTTAGATTAGGTACATTGTTAGTAAAAATCATAAAACCTATGTAAATAGGTACTACAACGAAACGATTGTCTACGTATACAAGGTGCACTAAGAAAGCCCCAAAGTTGCGCGATGACATCCTCTTCGCGAGCATACCAATATGACGGTTATATTTAATTCAGACAAATATCTAACCTTTTGATACGAACGAAAATAGAATTAAATAAATTAAATATTCCAGATTAATCGTCAGCGCGTCGGTGGAACGTCGCTCTCCTGACCGACTCACGACCTCTCACGTGGTTTTTATCGTACGTAGACGTAACATCTGAAGCACGGAATCATCTTTCTTTTCAGACAATCAGGTGATTCAGCCTGCAATGTCCTAACCAACTGGATAAAACGCACAGAGTGACATAACCCACGACCTCCGTGTCAAGAGCCCAATGCTCTTAACTATTAGACCACGGAGGCAGGCGTGTCGCTGAGAGATGAGAGAGTCTTAGAGGCTAACGATTATTTATAACTTATTTTAAAGTAACGAAATGCTACGAATGGAAATGACCCGTGTATGTTATACTCGTACAGTCGCCATCAGATATATCGTAGCTTACAAGGTGGTCAAATGTTATATGATTTAAATTTGAGATAATTATTAAAACACTATTGATATGTTTGAAATCCAATTCTAGAAGCCCTTTATTAATTTAAAAAACATAAAACCTCATTTAACATTAAGAAAGTCAAATATTTCTGAGCTGTGCTAATTTTCAATAAATTCACTACAGTAAATTACCAATTATATCTAAACGTGTATTGTGTCATAAATATCTGAACAGCTAATTTTCATTTCAATAATCAATTTTCAATAAAGGACCCCAAAGATACAAAAACATTTGTAGACGTAGTTAGTGGGTATAGCTATGTTATTGAGAGTAGTTCAGTTCAGTTAGTCAGTCAAACAGGCACGGGCGTGTAGTCACAACGAGTAGGTACCTATAGCTGATATAAGTAGGTACCTACTATTCGTGGAGCCGCGCCCCGCACATCCCTAATTATTATTTGTTAATCCCACTAATGCTAGCTGTCCCTCGCGCATGTATCTGTGTGCTATATCTATGCATTTCTGTACACTAGTGGAAGTAGGAGTGTTAGTATTTGACGTCATCGCAATTAACAATCATCGGTGATGAATGTGATAGATAGGATAGCAGTCTGTCCTCTATAATATAATATATTCTCTCCTCTATATCAAATGACAGACATAAACAAACTTTAAAATAAAACACCATCATCAACATTAGCCATAATTATTTCATCCCACTGCAGGGCACAGATCCACCCCGAGGAGGTACCAATGGAAAAATAAAATATATCCGTCGAAAATAATTAGATACGTTAGTTGAATAAAAAGTATCTTGGATATTTACTGGTAACAAACTATATGCTACTAAGGGACTAAAACAACCTTGCCTTGACCATCAATACTAGAATATAAATAAAGAATGCAGTAGGACACTTGAAAGTACGTTTTGTTATTTTATAATTTAAGGTAAATATAAACGGTAGTCAAGTGATAACAAACCAGTTTTCCCCCATATGGAGGATTCTCGGGGACGTATTCTCCAATGGGAAAAAACCAAATACAACATAATAATAGGCAGAGATAAACTAGCCGTAACTTAAAAAAAAATGCAGTTTTTAATTTGAATTAGCCAGTAAAATAATGTTATGTTATTTCGAGATTCTGCTCTTTCTTAGTTGACATTTTTATACCCTATATTTATTTTATTATTTATTTTTTATTCTGGTGACAGCCAAGACATATTAACTGCTCTGCTTTCTTTCCGCTCGTTTTAGATTCGGATGTAACTCGTGATGATAACTGTCATGAAATAACCTTGAAATATCTGTTTAAACTTTAGAACCTTTGCTTGAACAAATCTTGGCTACGGTCCCGACGGCAAGCCTCATTTATGGGGAACGGCGAAATTTATTCTCCCAGGAGCGCTATATCTGTAAAATACATCCCTAGAGATTCTCCTAGTGGATAAGTGGAACAATCCATCCATACATTTTTATACTGCTGCAGTATCAATAAGAAACTATTATCCCTATTGTCTTAGCTAAATAAACATGTTTCATAACACAATATTATTATGCCGCATCATCATCTCCACTCGTGCTAAATATTACAAGGTGTTACAAAAATACAAATAAACATTTAAGGGGGTGGTTTAGACCATCAAACTGAACAACTTTCACTATGGGACCAACATCGAAATCGCGAAAAAACAAAATCGGATTTTCCATACTAAACTACAAATCTACTCGAGCTAAATGTATGGGACGGGTGATTTTTTTTTTCTCGATTTCGATGTTGGTCCCATAGTGAAAGTTGTTCAGTTTGATGGTCTAAACAATCCCCTTAAAAGTTTAAAATTTTTATTTTTACTTTTGTATATCCATAAACTAGTTCGATTCAAGGATAGTCTCAGGAGAAAGACACTAAATAACAAGCTTCAGGTCAAAAACGAGCTCCCTGCTATCCTTTGAACGTGAGCTGGTGCCCCGCCCGGCGCACGCGCCTATTGAAAGTTCCTACATCTATGTAAGATACGGTGAGTAACAACAGCGCCTCGTCTCACTGGACTGTGTACATTAGTCAAACCTGTGCCGACATCGTATCCGTTTATTTTTTGGGGTTCCGTACCCAAAGGTTGAAAATGAGACCCTACTACTAACTAAGCTTACGGTTTCCGTCCGTCCGTCCTATCTATTTAGGGCTGTAGCTTTTGAACCGAAATAGCTAGACAGTTGACAGTTATTACCGCGGATTTGTTAACAAATAATAAAAATTTCAAAAAGTAAAAATTAAGGGAGATCCTCATACAAGGAACACATTTTTATCAAAGTTTTTTCTTATCTCTCTATCGTTAAAACGGTAATACAGACAAGCGTCAACGTTACAAGACGTTGTGTTACGTATGTGTATGGTACGGAACCCTCGGTTTACGAGTAGCCCGACTCGCACTTGACCGGTTTTTATTATTAAATAAATGAATTAAAGGGCTGAGTGGGTGCCGGGAAAAAATAGGGTTGCCCCATCTTAACCCGTGGGTGTCTAAGAAAGAGGTCAATAGCAACTTGACCTTGGTGCGTACCACCTTGCATAGTAGCGTGGTGACTACAAACGGTGTTGTAAGCCAGACGGCCAGCCGATAAAACTCTGCCAAAAAAGAAGAATAAAAAAAACTGTGCCGACCCCAAATAATGAGATTATAGTATAGCAGGAGGATGATGATGACTATCTTATTTATTGAAATTTCATAGTCAACATAAATATACCTGAAGCTGCGTCTAAGATTTGTCTTTGGGATTATGTTCTTATGAGAGACTAGAGTTTACCCATGGTTGCAATAAATGATATGACTATGACTATGATTTGTTATATTTACAATCTCTTTGTTTGAACACCTGCCTCCAATCGCCGACTAGCTTCCTCCTGAAGAGTAAACAGAGCATTCTCTTCGCTCTCTGATATCTTGTCTTGTGCAATAATGTTAGTGTTGTAAAGTTTGGTCTAGAACTCTAGCCTGTAGAATGCACGAGGCGAATGAGCCACGCCCCACGAAACCAAACCCAAACAAGCTCGTTACTTTTATTTTATTGTTATAGCTCTATTCTGTAGGAGAGTGTACCTACTCGTAACTTTACGAGAGCTATTATCGTTTGTGTAACTAAGGATAACTTTTTTAATATCGCTCTTTGTACTAATGAACGAGCACGAGTGTCCTGTGTTAGATCTAAAGGCATCCATAGAAATAAAACGCTTGTCTTGTCATGTTCGTTAGCAGCAGGGAAAGATTAGTTTTTATGTATACTTCATTCAAAATAGCAACGAAATTTTAAGGCTATTTTTCATTACAGAAACAGAGTATTGAAACACTTCCTCTCACTTATTATTCGAACAGCTTTAGTAACGTCCAAGATATGTCGGTTAGTATATGTATCCAATAAATAATTACATTTGGTAATCAGAATTGGCCAGAAAGCTAAATAGGAATCGGAAAATCTCGTCGTCCTTATTTGGAATGAAGTATAGGTGCCTACTGAAATAGGAACAAAATCTTTTACTACAACCCTCTATACTACATTCCAAATAGTAACGAAATTTGAAGACTATTTTGAATTACAGAAACAGAGATTTGAAACACTTACCTACTCTCACTTATTCTTAGAACAAGACATGTGGGATAGTATATCATTCTGATAAATAAATTGTATTGCTAATCAGAATTGGCCAGAAAGTTAAATAGGAATCGGATTTTTTTTTCCTTATATGGTGTAGAGTCTAGACCAAATTTGCCGTGTCTATAAAAATTAAACAATCTAGTTAGGGACTATTATTATAATGGGTATATTGATATGATGCAAACATTATTAGTTTTAAGAATATTATTTATTTGGTAAAATATTGTGATGTAAATACAGGGCCTTGTTAATATGCTGACACTTTTTAAGGGGTTGATAAGACCGTCAAACTAAACCAATTTCTCTATGGCGCAACATCGAAATCCGCTGTTCCATACAAAACTGCTAACCTACTCGAGCCAAATGTATGGGACAGCTGATTTATTTTCGCGATTTCGAAATTGGTCCCATAGAAAAAGTTGTTCAGTTTGACGGTCTGATCATCCCCTTAAAAAAGCGTCAGAATATTAAGAAGGACCCTGTATAATGCCGTCTGGTTCCGGCTTAGAATGGACTATCCCATTTCTTGGCGACTAAGGGATAACGGTTTCATACACAGTGTTGTGTGAAAGGCTAGCCACCTATCACCGCTTAACTCTACATTCCATCTTGAAACCTTAAATATGCTAAACGTAAGCCTTGCTTGCTAACTGACTGCCTGCAATACTTAAAGTTGGCAGTTATAGCAATGTTTCTGACCACCCTGAAAGGGATTATGGTCGTGAGTCTATATATTATATATTCTTAATATACTGACGGTTTTTTAAGGGGATGATCAGACCATCAAACTGAAGAATACAGATTTTCATGTTGGCCCCATAGAGAAAGATGTTCATAAGCATAGGCTCACGACTATATTCCCCGAGGGGGTAGTCAGAGCTATTCCGAAATCTCAGAACATCCATCCTATCTAGTGTGACGGGGACTGAGCCCGTCGCCACTTGTAATGGACAGTCGGTACAATACATGCATCGAAATTGAAGCATGCAGGTTTCCTTACGATGTTTTCCTTCACCGAAAAGCCAGTGGTGTAACAAATCGACGAGGATCGAGGCATTGCCTCCTGCACGGAAAGCAAGGCTACTCGCCACTGGATCACCACGGCTTTAAAACCCGTATCTGTTAAACATTGTATGTATGCTGTGCTTTGTGTATTTTGGTGTGCAAATAAAGAATATTTTATATCTTATCTTATCTATGGAAGCTGCTTACCGTACAAGAAGCCGGTCGCTCCAGCTCTGGACGCCCCGCGCGCCGGGGCCCGGTCACAATAGCGAGGAAATCAAATTAAACCTATCGAAGCTCTGAAACGAGCCTGCTGGATGCTGGGACGACACCGCTCCGCGCTGCCTGTGCCGGAGTATACACAGCACGGGAGGCTCACTCTCTAGTCTCTACTATGAACGAAGGCTTCTATTGTGTAGAACTGAGCACCCGATTCGTTCGGCATCAAATAGAAATGGTGTTTTCAACAGTTCTTGACGATTATGCCTCTGAATCATCTGATGACATGACAATATCGAGAATATCGGAAACATACACAATAGTATGTAGCAGGTACTAGATACTTTTTAGGGTTCCGTCGTCAACAAGGAATCCTTATAGTTTCGCCATATTCGTCTGTCCGTGGCTTAGCTCAGAGACGCTTAGTACTAGAAAGCTGTAATTTGACATGGGTATACATATTAATCACGCCGACAAAGAGGTAAAAAAAAAATCTTGAAAAAAAAATTCTTCTCCACTACACGAAAAGTGGGGATGCAACGAATTCACGGCAGTAGTGTATATCTAAGTAGGGTTTCATGGGTCACTGTATACGCTGTTATAATAAAATCCCCGAGACCATTTTGAATCATTCCGAAAACATGTTTAAAACTCAGATCAAAAATGTCCTCTGTAAAAAAGCATATTATAAACTGGATGATTATTTAAATGATCAAAATGCTTGGGTCTGAGTGACAGTAACTTATAGTTTACTGTATAGTATCATTTATTTAATTAAATATACTATGTATTACTGTATACATAACCCTAGCTTAAGAATTTATATTGTAAAAGTCATTAAGTCGTGTTATGTTGTAGAGTTTGTGGTCGCATCTTCTCTACAGCGACAACACGTTCCGACGCGGTGTTTGCTTAAAAAAAGAATTGACGTTTAATAAGTGTGCTTTAAGGCTTCAAACTCCTTTATTGAATAAATTATTTTGACTTTGACTTGGACTTTGAGTAGGCTTTACGAGCCAACGAGTAATAGTCGACCAACTTGTAAAATGCTCTTTGTTAAACAGTGGTATAACACAAAAAGCCCCCTTCTAAGTCCGTATATTGTGACGGACAATTACAGAACCCTACCCTGCGCGTGTCAGGTCCGGTCAGTCTTTGGATGGGTGACCGTTTAGTGGTATTTCATCTCGAGCGTTTCTGTATTTCAGAAGGCACGTTAAGCAGTTGGTCTCTGATAGTTCAGATGGGGTTGTAACTATTCCTTAAGCCAGGCCAGAGATTAAGGCGGCTTGAAAATTCTTGAGAGGAGGCCTTTGCCTTGCAATATTATTCTACGGGCTTAAATTTTTTTTGATGTAGCAAAGAAGGCTGACACATACTATAATAACGATAACGCCTGAAATCACTCTGACAGCAAGACTACCATACATACCTACACTATATCTACACTACATTCTACCTCTAAGCACCAACACCGAAACCGGTGACGAAGTAGGATCTGCGTTTCCTCTTACTTTCTGCTATAATGCAGACATTATTCACGCGGCACGGCGGCGGCGCCCGCCACTCAGGCACCACGCGCGCAATCCGTGTGATGTCTTTGAACATGTATTTTCAAATGAGGCAGTGTTGTTCGTGTTGTCTTTGTATTTTCTGTCGCCAAGTCTCCCTGCGTGTGTGTGCGTCTCTGTACCGACAGTCCCCACACATACACTCACTCTTCTCTGAGACAACGTGTACGGAGCGCCAGAGCATCCTGGAATTCCAATATATGAACGAAATGCCTTCTATGCAGTCAACTGTGAGCTTTGCGGAGCCTTCCTCGAGGTTGTGCTGCGTTCCTAAAAGCCGTTATTGTCAGGCAATAAGGTGCATTATGGGATGTTTGTTATAGAGTCGCGTTTGGTCCGTGGTGGGCGTAATATTGCGTGTTTACTCTCGTTTGTTGTGCCGCCGCTCCAATATCTGCCGACTAACTTCTAGCTCACGTCTTTACCTAGTTTTTTTATCTCGATAGGTACCTACCTACTATTATTATTATACCTACTTAGTTGGTTCGCGACGATTAGTAAGTAGATATATATAAGACACCAACAATTAGGTAGGTAGGTATTAAACGATATGACTAAACAAATTATTTCCCAAACTCTTTCCTTTATTTTGTCTTTCAGAATAAATCAGACCAGATTTATCTTATCACATTATTGATTTTGATTATTAGTAGGTACTTACTTACATTACTAGCATAACATATACCTACGCTTCGCTGAGCTTTTGTATATTTTATTTTTACCCGACGACTGAGCCAGAAGCCGGTTAAAGTTTTTCCAACATTGTTTATAATTAAGTTTGGAAGGTATGGGACATAATACCTATATTAGTTACACGTTTTTTAAAGATTTGCTTTTAACTTATTTGAATTTACTGATACTCCCCGCTACTTTAAATTAATCCTTCAGGGCTGCGTTCAGAACCTTCGGGTGCGGTTGTTTGGTTGTTTTTCACTCTAAGGTACGGAACGAACAGTTGTTTTTCAACTCGCCAAAAGGTACGGAACGATCCCGGTTGTTTTATGACCTCAAATTTTGACATTGACAGTAATATGGGCTTCCAGGGCTTCCAGGGCTTCCATCATTTCCAAATACAATAAAAACTCATCTTCCATGCTAAAGAATCAAAGAGTGAATAAAAATAAATTGAAAAAAACTAACTTTTATTCAAAATGAGCAAAAAGTCAAGTAACCACAGATAATCAAAACGTCAGAGTGTTTTTTAACCATCTAATTTGATGGTTAAAAGTTGCAACCCGTCAGAGGTACGGAACGGTTGAGTTGTGACAACCGAGTTGCAAAGGGCGTTTTTTCACCGAGGCTCTGAACGGCGTTAGTGCGAAAAGTTGCACCCAGAGTGCACTCTGGGCGTAGGCTCTGAACGCGCCCCTGTGCGTGAGAACAAAACATACCTATAGTAGAACAGCTCAGTGGTCCAGGCGGCGTACCCTAACTGAATTCGCTGTTAGGGTACACGCGAAGACAGAAGTGGCGGGGAAGCACTCCTTCCGTCCGGTCCCCCGCACATCGTGGTAGATTACCGCTAGAGCTGAGCTGTTCCACTATTTATTTATATTACGCTATGCTTAAAATACCTTAATTAGTATTTCTTCTACCCCTTGAAGCTCATCACAAACGGCCGTTATAATATGTTGATGTACTCTTCTAACGCACGCAAGTTGGTAATCGTTCCCTCTCACTCACACGCAGGAAAGAAACGTGCTTATGTATTTTGCGTGCGTAAGAAGAGTACGACAACATATTATAGCGCGTATCTGTGACGACCTTTAAGATCATTCTGCCCGGGGTTGTTTTGTCGGCTTGACTTGTCTTCATAAATTGTTATAAGTAACCGTTATTTTAAAAACCTAATCATATCATAGGATGTGACATGAATACATGGGGTAAACAAAATGTAATATTATGTAGGTATCTACTTTTTTAAGTAAAATATTGTACCGTTTGGAGCAAAACTTTCAATTTTGCTAACTCGTAATCGCAGTAAAAAAAACCCTAACGGGTCCGATCCAATGACAATGAACTGGATGATAGTGCCTTAAAATTTAATTTAAGTACCTACCTACCAGACATTGTTTTATCGAAAATGTTTGCGGTTAACTCAAAAAGGTCTGACCAACCCACCCAACAGGCATTTTCCATGCTTTGAAACTGGAGATAGACTATACTTACCTATATTACTCGTACATATTGATTACATAAGATAAGATTACCTAGTTACTCGTATAAATTATGAAAACTCCTGAGATGTACAAAGGAAAGACAAATTTAGTAATTTTCTCATCAGCTGTCATCTTGACTTGACTAAGTACCTATCCGAAGACAATAGATTGCAGAACCTTCTAAACTTATTTGAATTTGGAGCTCGAATGTTTACTCCCCAAGATAACGAGTACCAGCGACGGTGTATTGGGGAGGGTGCAGCGGGAGGCGCGCCAGCTGCCGGCGCGCGGCGGCTGCGCTGGGCCGCGAGCGGGCCGGGGCCGCCTCGCGCCGCTCGGCTCGGTGGCTCGGGGTTCGGCTGGCTCGCGCCGCGGCTCCGCCAGCGCCCGCAGTGACGCATTGCAGGTGCGCGGCGGCCAATCGGCGCGCGCCGCTCGCCAGTCCACGCCGCCGCACCCGCCCGATATAAAACCGACTATCCTTTGCGGATTAAATCTAATCCCGTGCCGTTCGTCCCGAGACATGGACTTCGACGTTAGACAGATTCGCGTCTAGAACGGAAAACGATCGGTGTTGTGCGAAACGATTCCTAGAATCGAAAAGCGGACATGAAAATTAGGCGATTCGCATAGTCGACTCGGAACGATTCGCGACCGAGCAGCTCTAGCGAATCGCGGTCGCAAGTTTCTCGGCGCTGCCGTTCGCGCGAAAGAGGGCGGCAGTATCGTTTCAAACGTCGTTCCGTGTGGTCGCTTTTGCGGCGTAGTCTGTGATTTTTTTTAGTGTAGCTCCAGATAATCCAAGTTAATCTACAATGGTGAGTGTTATTTCCATTGGAATGTGTCGAAAGTGCATTCGGGGGATCTTTTCGCGTCGGATCCCGTCTATATTTCGGAGATGTGGTGTATCGGTGTTTATAGTGATGACGGCCTCCATTATATTATTGTGATGGTCGAATTTTACCGCAATGCGGATCGTCGGCGCTACGGAAGTCGAGACGAGGAACGAGAAGCAGTGACCGGGAAGAAAACTGAGAGGTCGATGACGGGACGCCGGGCCCAACGGTCCGCGGGCGACCGTTGGCAGCTCGGACCCGTCCGTCGCCATAGTCGCGTACCGTAGGTGGTGCCGGTGATGTGACGTTGCCGGTCGCAGCCGAGGCGGTGACGCTCTAAGATGGCGCTCGGCGAGTGTTCGATGGAAAACAAGTGGTTTAGCGGTCGTAGAGCGGGCCGCGGCGCGCCCTGTTGACGCGCATCGATCGGCCGGCGCAACTGTCAAACGCCCGTTGACTCATCCCTCGCTACGCTGGCCCGTCCCGTCCCGTCTCTCTGATACGCAGTTGGCGAGCTGGTCGCTCGCCGGTGCCGGCAGGTCTTCTCGTGGCTGAGGTCCACACGGCTCCCCGCCCCTCAACCCCCCGCCCCTCTCCCCCCGGCTACTTGTTACGTTTCATACGATAGGTCTGTCAGCTTTCTATTCTAGATGTCATCTCACTATGTAACTCCTGGTAGAGGTGAAGAGGCACCCCTTGAACCTTCAATTAGAAAGTAAAAGTAGGTAGGATTGTGTGTGGAATCTTATTGGTATGCAATTTTTTCACTGCATGCTGTTAAAGCTTGCATTTTAGCCCTATCTGTTGTTAATTGTATGTATGTGATTTAAGTATGTATATCAAACCCCAGTCCATTACAAGTAATTTTTTGTTTACATCGAAACAATGTTTTGGAAAATTACACAGTCAAAATCAAGTTTTTTACCAAGCATGCGGTTCACCATTTTCTAATCAGATTTAAATAATGTGCCATGATTCTTCTGATGCAGACTTTAAATGTTAACATTTGCACATCACATTATCTTTATAACTAGCAAACATTCAGACGGTGAAGGTAAATTAGGAAAATACCTAATTTATAAAGTAAAATCTTAACAACAATGGTTGATGACAGCATCAGCCTTGCCTGTAGCCTTGTAGTATGTTACTGCCTGATATTAACTATTGTTTTTATGCATGCCGTGCCATACAAGGCACGTCGGAGGCTTGCTCCGTACCAACATGAAACTGTTCACAATTATGTATGTATTTTAAAATGGTCACGTTTGAGACCTGTACATACTATCACATTACATGATCAACTGGTTTTAAATTGATAGAAATGACATTCAAATGTACATATTATATGAGAAAAGGTCAATTAAAAATAGAAAGTTTCTAATTTTAGTTTGATTGATTCTAGTATCATTCATTTTTAGAGAGTTGTAGATTGTAATGAATGTTGAGTGATGATATTTGTAAACCAGCTCCTGTAACATGACAGGGGTGAGAGCGACACAGGTCACTTCTAAACTTCAAATTTAAGTGAGATGATGGTTATCTCCATAGTATCTCACTTAAAATTTGATGTTTAGAAGTGAAGTGAAGTGTCTCGCTCTCACCCCTGTCATGTTACACGAGCTGGAAAAGAATCCAGTTAAAACAATAGTCTTTACAAAGGCACCTAGTTGTGGTAACTGTTCTGACCATTGTCATGATAGTCAACCCGGTTTAGTGTAATGGTTACCACACCGGACTGCCCAAACAGAGATCCTGGGTTCGAATCCCATGGTCATGGATGTTACTTGTGCTGTTGTGGTATCGTTTCCATTATAAAGAGCCTAGTCTCACGTTTGGGATCACTACAATGTATGTGCCTGTGAGCGTTATACATAGATATAATAGATTGCACACCAAGAATAAACAAATACAATTTATAACAAGAATGACAAGGGTTCAAAGGGCAGTCTTATCACTAAAACTGATGCTGTATTGTATGTATATGCTATACCAGCAGAAGAAAGGAAGACCTGAAGTAACATTTTGTAATTCCTCACAAAGTCTACTTATAAAACATTAAATAATTAAACAGAAAGAATATGTGTACATATCTATTGCAATTTATATAAGAATTTTTTGTATCTGCAGAAAACCAAAGCTTGAATCAGTATAATATACATAAACTCACCACCATAACCCCATTACGGGGTGTATCAGTATATAATTGTGGACAGAATTAGTGTTGAGATTAGGTCTTAATTATTTAGGGTTTGTTTCATAAAATATGAAAATCAGCCGGGTGTCAATATGAAAGGGAAAAGTAAATGAAGTTAAGTATGCTACAGTGTGATAGACAGGTTCCCGGAGGATTTTAATGTGTTTTGAAACTGACTTAGTAAACTTGACTCAAATA
The DNA here is from genome assembly GCA_963924505.1 of Agonopterix alstromeriana. Lineage (NCBI taxonomy): Eukaryota > Metazoa > Arthropoda > Insecta > Lepidoptera > Depressariidae > Agonopterix > Agonopterix alstromeriana. Next base: position 35,268 of record OZ004672.1, on the reverse strand, counting down.
TGTCACACTATCATTATCTGTAATTAGCAGGTACTTTGCTGATTTTGATCTGTTATCTCCCATGATAACATTTTGTATCCTCACATCATTACCTTTATTATTTTAATCATCTACCTAATTAGGTACTTAAAATATATTTATAATATCAAACTATTATGAGAACTGATTATAAAACCTAAAGTGTGATTTTTGAAAGTCACACATCCAAATCAGCAGGAGAAATTTGACCACGATTTTGAAAGTGTGAGAGTGAGATTCAAAAATAGCACCTCTGCACTACTGCAGTGTGTTAATACAATGCACATTCTTGAGGCTGTAATGTTAGACGTGCAAGTAATTATAACTGCTGGGGATGTCCGTTCCATTGTCTCCGTAATAACCTGTTTTTAGCTGCCACTGCCGCTTGCTAGAGAGAACATGACGGTTTTTATAATGTCAAACAATAGCAGTTAATTGTCAGTGTGTTGATGATGGGCTTGTTTGGAGGATGTCTACAGATGTGTTTACTCACAACATGTTTTTAGATGACTGTGCTGATTGATCAATGTTTACCTTTAATGTTCATTTTGTAAACATAATGAAGTGAGATCACATATGATATAAATGCTTAGTGGGACTTTATAAATTTTCCATTGAAGCATAACATTCCTTTCCTTGACCGCATGTGGGTAAACTTTATCAGTTTCCATGATATCACCGTGCATGACACATCATGAAAATACTTGTATGTATAGTATAGATACTTGGTTGGCTGTGAACACACTTTGTAATAGTACATGTTATTTGAAAAATTGAATACCTAGATACTAGACATCCAGGCAGGGCTCTATTTAATTAATAAACGTTATTAGTCAACTTATAATATGTGGAAAAACTGGCATAATTGACAGTTTGTTTCAAACAACTATTCAATTATTAAGAAGTTAAAGCCATATTGTGCTATTTCAAATTAAATTCACCACAGCCCCGTTTTGACAGGTTGCCGGTTCAAATCCAATCGGAGAAATTTTTTTCAATCTTTAACCTGACAATAAATTATCTATATCGGGTTTTTTTATTATGGCCGCTGTTCACCCTCGCACAAAGCAGGCAGAGGACGAATTACATTGACGTATTTGTAAACTGAACTAGTAACAATAACTTTACAGATGAGTCGATGTAAATCAGCCCCGGCCTGCCTCCAGTGCAGTGTAGCTGCTATGATACTTTGTATATAATAGGGCCCATAAAAGACTTGATTCCATCCAGTAACCATAATTATAACTTCCAGAGTATCCTAGTTTGAGGTCAAAACAGAACAGTGCATGTGCCTTAGAATTTATTATACTTCTAGATAATAAAACCTTATTATCAGGATTTTAGAAGTCATTTGTAAGTAAAGTCTAGAATGCATGCTTATGTAATGTTTTACAAGGTGAAATTGATATCATTAGCATCATTTGAAACTAAGAGTCTACCCATCAAACTGAACAACTTTTACTATGGAAGCAAACGCCATCTGCCAGTCGGTCCTAAACTACTGTATCAACGTCTGGGGCGGTGTGGCAAAAACATACATGATCCGTCTAGAAAGAGCCCAACGTGCCATACTTAAGGTCGCCACCTTCCGCCCTTTTATGTTTCCCACCACAGAACTCTACAGGGACTGTGAGGTTTTGACGGTAAGACAATTATTTATATTAAGTACCGTACTACGACAACATTCGTCACTCACATACAATAAAGCACACGCTGAAAAAAATCGCCGACTAAATTTTACATCCTGGAACTCTAAACTTAGAAAAAACTTTAGCTCAAACTTTTATTGCTTCCTAGGTCCATACCTATACACAAAAATCAACAATATACTTAATATCTATCCGACTGTAAAATTGGAATGCAAGTATAAACTCACAAACTGGCTTCGCACACTAACCTACGAAGACACTGAATCTCTACTAACCGTCCTAAAATAAAACACACTCACTGATTCTCTCACACATTCACACACGTACACACACACTCACACATTACACACACACACTCACCCACACATTCACCTATCACTATACTATAGTTTAAATCTTTAGAATGTAGCCTACCATTATTTTTAAAAAATAACATTCCTTACCTTCCAATTTCTCCCATTGTTACCACAAACCAAATCTCTCCTTATGTAATATTTGTTAAACCTACTGTATCCATCAGACGGGGGTGGAGACCTGGTAGCCTGAGAGACAAGTTCTCTTAGTTCAGGATACCAGTCTCTACATATTACTTTTATGTTTTAATCTTCATTCTTATTTTCATCAATTTGTAACACCTAGTTTAAGTTTTATGTGGAGAAAATAAATCTTTTTATTATTATTATTATTTTATTATTAATCGGAGTAAAAAACAAAATTTGCTGTTCCATACAGTTGGGTCGAGTAGACAATGCGGTTTAATATGGAAGAGCGGATTTTTTTTGCTCCAATCTGTTTGCTCCCATAGTAAAAGTTTTTCAGTTTGATGGGTAGACTCTTAGTTTAAAAGGATGCTAATGATATCAATTTCACCCTGTATAACATGGCAGAGTTATGTGAGTGTGGTGTTAGAATTATCAATATTCACAACACTCACTGTTATCTGACACTCATTGAACACCATCAACTGGATTAGTTTTATTCTGGATCTAGAATATCTTTCTAGTGTCTTATTGAGCGCCGTCTAGTACTTGTTGAGAACATTATGGGTGGACTATGAGGTAAGACTGGTTTATAATTCAGTTTTTAATTATGAACGAAAAGCTAGCCATCTCTACTTGAATCATCCATTCTGACTACAAGTCGACCACCCGACCCTGATAATTATATTGTTATCAACATTATTTTATGTACTTAATCATTATCTGCATGAAATAATAGTGAAGAAAACATTGTTTTCTGAATATCTTGCGTGGTTTCTTCAAAGTCAACTTTTAAATCAAAGATCTGAATTTTTCATGTTGAAAGCAGATTATTTGATTTTGGCTCTTTATTAGTTGAATGAACATTATTTGAATGTTGTGTTACTTGGTATATGACGATGTTGGCGTCGGGGCGGGCGAAACCGAGCCGAATCTGTTATAATAGCCACCTCTAGGTGGTGGAAGGAAGGTCGGAGCTCGCGTGTTATCTCGCGTCGTAGCTGATAGCGCGGCACTGCAGCGCCGGTCCGCAGTGTGACGTCACGCGGCGCGGAGGCCTACACCTGTAATTGCCGCTGTAATCTGCCGATATCTTATCTAGAGATAACGTCCACATTATTGCTCGTCCGCGCACCCGCGCTCTTCTGTTTCTAATACTCCACAAAGATGGTTGTCACTAGTGTATGTATTTATAATTATCTTGTTATTAATGGTTGTCTTATTTAGGGTAATAGGTGTCGAGATTATGTAGGGTAATTGTGTTGATAGCGAGGGTACGGCGCTAGTAATTATAATACGTCGACCTCGGCACGAACGTGCGTTGTGATATCGGGCCGGGTCACATAGTCCGGAGTGATGCCACAGTATAACCAGTATCTTTAAATTAAGGCATCGATGCGGTTTGTCCTCGCACCGTGTACACAACGGCAAGATCTCAGACTGCCACGGATAGTGCGTCGTCTAAGATGCAGCCGTTGTGCACACAACAAACCGCGCCAGGCTGGCCTGGGCTGGGCACCTCCGCTCCGTACGAAGTAAGGCAGCTGATAACGGTGTGGCGGTGGTGTTGGTTGCAGGCGGACCAGCTGACGGAAGAGCAGATCGCGGAGTTCAAGGAGGCGTTCTCACTGTTCGACAAGGACGGAGACGGCACCATCACCACCAAGGAGCTGGGCACCGTGATGCGCTCCCTCGGCCAGAACCCCACCGAGGCCGAGCTCCAGGACATGATCAACGAGGTCGACGCGGACGGTACGTACACTACACTACATACATACATACACCTATACCTAACTATACCTACACTCACGTGCATCGTCTAACACGCACCAGTGGCATAAACATAATAATATGCTCACGAATCAGTATCCAGGGATATTCTCAATATATACCATATTCAGAATAGTGAGCTTCGTTGATACTTTCAATGGACTTCATAATCATGTAGCATGCTGGTATTTTTTCCTGTTTATCAGTTTTAATTTAACTGGTTTTAAATGTACGCGAATTCCACTAAATTACATTATACTTAACCAGTATCAACCAAAGATAATACAACAGGTTTCAGTCAAACGGCATTTTTAACAATAACATGCTTCAGTGATAGTGCTCAACTTGGTCGCGTTAATTAGCTTCGGCCCACATTGGATCAGATGTAACTAGTACTTGAGGTGGTAAGTGTTAGTGTTGACGTGGCGTTAACATTAGACTGTCCATTATATTAAACAATGTGAGCTGTTGGTCGCTCGCTATCGCTTGTTATCGGCGGACGGAACGTTGCCGGCCGGCCGCGGCGATAAGCTACACCCGCCCGGCCCGTTGGAACTCCACTATCCTCTGTTCTCTCACCAAACAACAAACAGAACTTACTCGAACAGTCGTGGTCGTAGGCGGCTGTTTACGCTCTATATTACATTATAGCAAAGCTTTGTTAATATTAGGTATTTGTAATGTAAACTGTACAAAATTATTTGCGAAATACATACAGAGATAAACGTTGAAAATTGTCATATCACTAAGTAAATACTACATTAAATTCGGCGTAGCAGTGTTATGATAACATCTTTAAATGTTTACATAAATGTACGTATAAGATATAGGTAGCTAGTACTTGTGCCAAATAGTAGCGACATCTGAATAGTTATGTCTCGTGATACAGGCGCATACCGCATCGCATGACAAGCAGCGAGCTTAGTTAACGTACACAGGAACACGTAATGTAACGCGAGAGCCGAGAGGAGTTTAATAAAACAAAACAAAGTATTTGCTCGCGGATCTCATCCACGTATCAGGTAGCCCCGATACCATGTGCTCATGCGCCGTGCGCATGCGTGATGTCGTAGAATCCACTAATGGGTAACTCTGTACAGTTTTGTTTTAGGAAGCTGAGCGATGCTATATTATGTCGCGAGTATATACGTTTGGGCCTTCTTCAATCCACCAATGTAGATATTTCCATGATAGTTTACAAGATACGGTGCCAATCCAAGATACGAATTACTGTGGTCCCGAAGTCTACTATTTTGATGTTGACCTCTAAAAATCCGCCCTATACATAACTTAAACATTGAACAGTGAACAACCGAACTAAGGAAATAAAAATCGGCGTAGTTTTTCAACGTACGGTGAGATTGACTTTGAGCTCACATTAGTTAGGCTGTTCTAAGCGTGTCACCGATTATAAACGCATTAGTCGTAATGCGTGAGGAATGAGGAACTTGCACTGCAGTCTAGTGCGCGGCTTTAGTTAGCGATCCGATCAGATTACGTATTCGATGATCAACAAGTTTTCTTGGATGAAGCCATCCGTTCATCTTTTTAGTCGACGGCATGTCAGTTTGACTTTCCGTGGTGAAAATATTCTCCAACCAGCATTGGAGACTTACTGATTGAACAGTGTGGGGGTTAGTTCAGTACGTTACTCAGGGAGGCATCCTTGCCGTAGTCTGCCCGCTGCAGCTGGCGTCAGGTGTATTGCTGTTGCTGGCATCGGGGAATGCATACCTTAATAGTATCCTTCCTCGTTTACTTCCAGTCAATGCTTTGAAATCGAATTTCTTTAGCTTTCAGTTCACTTCGTGCATGATAAATAGTCCCCTGTCTATGATAACAACATTGTAATGTAAGGCGACACCGCGTTGCCGTTGTTCAATTAACACAACAATTGATGTCCTTGTCAGACGCGATGTGATGTGATGTGGAAGTGATACACAACACGGCATGTAGCGAATGCATTTCACGCCGCGTGTTGGATTACCATGACAAGAGTGCAGCCAGCCGCGCCTGCGACGGTTATATTACCTAGGCTAGGTAGTCGGTACCTAGATAATACATTATTGCGCATAAAACATTTGCATCCCAACTGCATAGAGTTGTTATAAACTTAAGCATGTTTCATATATGTTCACCATGAATCTTTGTTAGCTTAGAGCTCGCTTAGAGATAGATAATGTCCTAGAATCTAGATTTACACAAGAGACGACGTTGCATCTCTATGGAATCGTTTAAAGTCAACATCAACGTAACACAATTTCACAAAAGTTGGATTAGATAATTGTGTTTGTATTTAGATGTAGTGAAGTATTATCAGGTCGTAGAGCCAACTACATTGATTGGTACTCAACAAAAATTACGATGATAACATCTGGCAGTGACCAGGTACTTGTATACCTATAAGTATCTACCTGTTGTAGTTTTCTGTGTATTTATCTAATTTATAACACTTTTCCTATAAGTCGTATTGTAATCGAAGACATTTATCAGCGCACTGATAAGCTCCACTAAACGTTATCTATTACATTAGTATAATAGATAGGTACCACTTAAAACTAATATAACAATGTAGGGATCATGGACGGTGGACGAATGAAGGAGAATGTGAGGTTGACTATCAACTGCTAACTTAGGATAGTCATGACTGTCACAGTAACAACGCTCATAGCCCACATTAGGCACAAGCAACCGAACTAATAACACTGACACTAACCCATGTAACAGCGATCCCATTTGAAATGGTAATAATGAACTGTCGTTACAGCTAGAATACTGTAATTGTCATGAAATTTAGTAGTTTCTCTTCAACTCGTGACTGATTAAGGTTCAAGACACTATTCGACGATGACAATTTGACGTTGGCAACGTTTTGATGCGAAGTGATTGAAGATTCGCATCCTGTCATCATACCATGCTAAAGATGCTTTCTGAATAAATAAACCGTCGATGAGTGTGTCTTGTAATAATTAAATTTCCTTGAATGTAATCATCATTGTCATTAGGTAATACTAATTCCTTCTTATGCGTGAGTCACTTCGTAGTCACCCGGTGATGTCATCCAGAAACAATCGTTGCGAGTCCGTTTTATTTTTATCTTTATGGTAATGATTAAAGAACCGGTCCAATAAATAAATACAATTCACAATACAGATTCTCAATAGACGTTTTGCTTGTAGGTTAAAATATTCAACACACGTTTTATATATTTTTGAAATTTTTGACTTGAAAACGATATTGAAATGTCTGAAGTCATTTCGCAACGCCTTCTGGACAAGAGACGGAGGCGTCGGTCGGCTGCACCGCATTGCCAGAGATACATTTATCCTCGGTCTCCCCGGAACCCTTGCGGAGCCAAGCTTTATATCGTTCGGAGTGCGGATTTACTGCGATGAGATCGCAACACTGCTCGCCCACTGGGACCGCTTAAAACAAACCCAAGTTGCGAAATTACCGGGGGCTAACGACCGCCGGCTGCAATGGCCCAATCCCATCTCGCACATAAAATGTACGAGTGCTCTTTTTACGATCGGAGATTTAATAGCAAAGTACGAAATGAAAGCGAATGCAGTATCCGAGGAGATGAGTCGAGGAGCGCGGCCTGCGCTGCGCTTAGTGGCCGCGCGGTCGCGAGGAGGCGAGGGAAGCGATAAGAAGTCGTTCACTCGCGGCCGAGCGCGCTATTTGCGGAACATCGCCGCTATCACCTGCCCCACGGACACGGACACGGCGCCGCAGCCGAAGTTAACAATGCCTGCGCTGACTGCTGCCCGCTCCACCTCTCGTTATCTGTTAGAAGGTCGCACTCTAATGTCTGAAGGTCTCGGGGTTCGCTGTTGGTTAACTGTTACCGTTCGTATTACATCGCCGCTGCCAGCTGACACTATTTATATTATAACTACATTTGCTGCGTTTTAGCTCGGTATCGTAATTTGGTAGAAAAGTAAAAAGACATGTCCGCGACGATGCTTGATACTGAGGGGGGGAGTAGGGCGCGGAGGGGAATGGGGAGGTGTACGGTAGGATCGATGCGGACACGACACGTGTCGCGGGTAATTGGGCGACGCGGCTAATCTGTCGTCTGAGTCGCGATGGACTTTTTACAACCATCGTCGTGTTTACGTTTACTCTTGATTAGTGCTTACAGTAGCGTTGTAATTTACTTTTTTTGTATTGTTCATGGCTGGTCCACCTCTGCAAACTACAAATCACGAGTTTCTTCTAAATTCTATCAACTCAATAATAGGTACCTAATGCCCGGTGTCCAGATAAGATTGTCCAAAGAAATCGCCCTATCGCATGCAAAATAGATAAACATGTAGTATTATGCCATTGTTTGAAGTCTGTACCAGCTTGGCAAATAAAGATGCAGTATAATACGTTGAGCACACTCTCTACAAAGGATGGCGATGTCAATGAAACCGGTCCAGTAGATCGGCCCGCTGCCCTGCATACTAATAGTTAGAAATCAGCGCTTGTCACCGGTCGAGTCGCGAGTTTTATCGCGCCGAGGCCGCGCTCGCGCTCGCGCTTGTGATGGACGCGTCTCCGTGACATTGGTCGACTCCGGCGCGGCGCGGCGCGTTGGTGCGGCTGCGGAGCGCCTCACCACGCATGCGCCTGTTTACGCTTCTAATCCGGGAACACAATAAAAATAGGTTACAAGCCGGTCAAGCAACTCTGCCATCGATCCACTTGGAACCGATACCTATTCTTTGTGGATCACTTCAAACTTTACTCTCTTTGCGGAAATACACATTATCAACAACGTTATACGTAACCGACTGTTTACATTTATGTTACTGTGCAAACATTGGTACCAGAGAAGGACTTGTTGAATCCATTTCAGATTTTGATAAAGGAAACTGCAATTTATTTATGCTTTCATTAGCTTTTCCCCGCGACTTCGTGCACGTGAAATTAGAATATCGGAAAATCGTTTCTTAGTGCACCCCTACTCGGTAAAATCTATTCAAAATGTAATGTTTCTATTTTCAGCGGTTTAGGCTGTGCATTTTCTGTCAGTAAGTCAGTCAGTCACGGAACTGTTTTATAAGTATAATATCTTTTGCCCGCGACTTCGTCCGCGTGAAATTATAATATCGCAATAACCTTTCTTCGTGCACGCCTACATCCTCCGTAGAATCGATATTCCGAATTTCACGTTTCTATCTTCAATGGTTTTCGTTGGGCTGTGCGTTGTCTGTCAGTCGGTCATGGAACTGTTTTAGAAGTATAGATAAGAAAAAACCCAATTTCGATCGTAGATTCTATGTATAATTTATGCGAACAATAGGTACACGAGCGCGACCTCCCGCCTCATTGTAATGTATAGTCCATGTCGGTGGCGAGCCGTCTGTTGTCCTTCATGGCCGTTTTCCTTCCTCTTGCCGCTGTGGTCGCGTTATATTTAGGTTTGCCAATTATTGTCTCAACTTGTGCGCATTATGGCGTTATCAGTATGTTGTTTGTCGAGCTCGTTAGCAACGTATCCTGCAACCGATACATTATGTAGGTATGTGAGCGCGCGCGGCTGTACCGGTGCTGTGGTGGAGAGGAATGTGAAGCGGTTCTGTTTAGTGTCGACTGACGAGTAATCACAACTTGACTGATTTATATCGGTTCGGCGCGTCTCGGTCTCTGACACCGGCGCGGCACATCCTCGTGTGCCGAGCGCCGAGCGCCGAGCTCACTGTCGCTGCGGGCCACGTCTCACCTGGACTCACTATGGTGACGCTTCCAGCACCGATACAATGTTCATCTGTTTATCCTCTCAACTCTGTCGCCGGCTGCCTAAATTCCTTAAATTAATTGGAAAATTACCTATCGATCGTCTCCGACGTTCGTTGCTAACCGGTTGACTAGCGGATGTTACGAAACTGGTGTTGGAACTAATAAGGTGTTCGAGGTGCTTCGATTGCCATATCAATCGACGGCGAAATTACACTAGTACTCTTTTGAAATCCCTGGACCAGGTCCATACTAGTTTACCTGGATTTGAAATCAGCTCGTTTAGGTCAAGATGCGTAGCCGAAAGTGTGGGTTGAACGTTGTTCAGCTACAGGCACCCGCGGCCCAGCTGGCGGGCTGCTCCCCGGCCCATTGTCCCACTTGCGGCACGACACCGTGCCCTTTGCGGCTCTGAATCACACACTGAATTAGCTCCTCGACTATTTGCGATCTAATCTCCGCTCTCTAAGCCGACCAGTACTATTGTAGTCCGCGGTACGCGATCCAACCGCATACCAAGCTAATTAAACCGAGTTACATTTAGATGCTTTCTAATTATAAGCAACTTGCCACCGCCGCTCCTTCTGCGTGAAAGAACGGTGTGCTTTCTACTCTAGCAATATTTGTCACTACAACCATGATGTGGATACTATAATCATCTCCGAAGATGTCTAAAACCAGCATCAAAGTTCGTTCAGCGGTTCGTGAAATGTAAGAGTACGAAATAAGATCGCATTTAAGTATAGAAATCACGGACAAGAAGAGATGTGCGCGTGTTTGTCGCGTAGAATTGATCGGTGTCGTGATATCGTCCGCGATAAGTGTTGTTGACGGCGCGGGGCGGGGCGGGGCGGGGCGGGGGCGGAGAGATGTGAGTCGCAGTGGATTGCAGATGAATTTGCATATTCAGCTGGCGACGCGCCAGCGGGCGGCGCGGCGTCTCGACGAGCGGCGGCGCGCGGCGCGGCGCGGCTGCGAGCGGCTCGACACTCGCCTCGCCTGAACTTGTGAGCCTTCCGCGTGCTTCTCGCCAATTCTATTGTTATTGTTGATAATTAACATTAATTACCTTTGGCCGAGCGCTCGTTTGATCGTTTCGCGTACTCGTTTCGTTCTATTTTAAACTTACTGCTATTCCTGTCGATTGCATTTATTGACTTGACACGAAAGCTGTTGCAACTACATCGCAAGTGGAGGGACCTAGTTGTAAAGACTGGTTGCAGAGCTGCACGTAGGTTGTAGCTCGTCTTTTATAGATGTACTCCGACTGATATGACCGTACCGGCTTTACTTTACCGTTACAATTAGCGAGACAGAAAAGGACAACGGTATTTTTTAACCTAACACTTTTTTTCCGGAAAACATTGTGAGGAAACCTGCATACGCTGAAGAAGAACTTTTGATGTGTATCTGTAGTCCACCAATCCGCATTGGGTACGCGTGGTGGACTTATGTCCATACACTTGTCCTTGAGGGTAGGCATGTGCCCTGTAGTGGGACGTATACAGGGTTTTAAAAAACACCCTGGTAATATTTAAAGGGATGGTTTAGACTTTAAACCATTAAACTGAACAACCATCGCTATATTGTTGTACAAGCTGATGATATAATGACGTTTTTTACCTACTTAAAAGTTAATCAACGAATAAGACCTTACCTAGGTTATGGATAGAAACCAGGATGTAGCCAGTTCACTCGAGTATGACCCGACGCGATTAACAGACTCTACGGTCGGTCGGTTACAGACGTAGACGGCGACGATAAACTTGTTTATAATGTCTCGGCTGTTAGTTTATTATGAATTGGCACCGCGCGGCGCAGCCAGGGTACGATGTGACCGTTGATACGGCGACGCGACGCCGGCGCCGGCTGCGGCCGCTCCGTACGAGGATACTCCTCGCCAACGTAAACAATTGGCATCGCGGGCCTCTGTCTTACTTGTATGCTTGCTACACGTGATCCGAAGACAATTATTGAAAATCCTGTCATTGATAATGAGAAGCAGAGAAGTTTCTCCGTAGTTTATTGCAGGACCTTCTAGATACGTTACCGATCCCCGCGTCCCAAGCCACCACGTAATCCTCTAGCAATCCTTTGCAGAGTTCCGAACCTCTTCTGGGTGCCAAAGTGGATACTTTGTTATTCATTAAGGTAGCCTTTCAAACTTAGCGTCACAGACGCAGCGTCTGTAGCGTCACCAACGCCGCGTCACTGACGCGGCGCCAGTGAAGCTTTGGTGACTTTGGATACCCACGACAGACGCACAGACGCATCACACTTTCGCCGCGCGCCACCCCGACCGGATTGATCTATAAAGCAGTCCTATCGTAAATTATGGATTTGCAAATCGGCCAAGTATCCTGGCAAAACAACCATTGTTAAAAAATATAGTGAAACTGATTAATATAAGAACTTACCACTTTTATTTAATTTTACCCCAATTTCAGACCACGTTTTGTCTTTCTTTCTGGTATTCCTATAATCTTCCACGCTTAAATCATAAAGCAGTGGGTGATGACATACCAAGGTTATTAAAATTTCATCTTCTTCTGCGTTAAAATTCTCAACAGATGCCATTTTTGTTAAAATAACCTCGAAATGCATTTGACACTGCAAGCGCGGCCGAGCGACTGACGCGGACGTCTGACAACGCGGTCACAGCGACTCTGTGACGTCACTGACGCCGCGTCAGTGGCGCTGTGTTCGAATGACGTTCCCTAGAATTCCATACATTTACACAGAACATCGATCTGTCGCTCTGTCGCGGCGTCAGTGACGCGGCGCCACTGACGCTACAGACGCTCACTTCCAAAGACTACCTTTACCTAAATTAAAATCCAGCCCTGCTCTCAAACTGATACCTAGGTGTCAAATCTGTTTGTCTCTGATTCATGTTCGTGAGGCTTCAAGATTGAGCCATGATCGTAGATTGTTTAATCACATAATTGAGTGTGTCGTGTGATTGCGGCATGCAATGTTAGGTCCGCTAACAGAACTGCGAGCCTCGCGCGGCGCACTAACAACGTCCTACTAATGAAGTACCTACCTACACTGTGACTCAGTTGCTTGCCACTAAGTACACTAAATGCGTGTTAGTGTTTGCTAGCTATATCCTTATTACGCATATATTTGGTAAACTGTATTACCATGTACGGAGCGGGTTGAGATCACCGGCACCGGTGCGAACAATCGATATTCTGTGCTGTAAAACTTTTATCATGCGTCATAAAATTTGATGGAGCTTTGACGAAACGTGTTTTGTTTGTGTAATAATTTCCAGTGGGTCATGGGATGTGACATGTCTTCGGTGCGTGTAGACTAGCTATTTGTTTGGTCCTTATGACCGTCCTCGCCAACTTGAGTGGCAACAACGTGAGACGAGTAGGATATGCTTCCAGAGAGCTACAACGTTAGTTCTAACACGAGTTAGTTAATCGCACATTAAACTGGAGTCATGTGACACGTGTACACAGTGTGCTGAATTATAATGGAAGCTTTTTGCCGATTTCCCAGTAATAAAGACGAATGTTTGTTTATTGCCCGTAGCCAATTCTCAGAAACAGCACCGCACGCCGCTAGAACCAAATGTAATTTAATTTACCTTTGCATAGATTTCAAACACTATGATTTATTGCTCGCTATATGTATAAACGCAACCTGCATCTCCTCTTTTAGATATTAGCAAACAGTACAATATTGCTTTAAGCGGGATTTACACGGATCGATTTTTGCCGTGCGGCTAAGTCCGATTCGATGTGCATTGTTGCGTGAACGTGTTATGTTTCAAGATTATGTTAAATGAACCAGTTGATGTGATTCACATCGCACGTAGCCGCGCTGCGAATACCGACCCGTGTAAATTCATCTTTATACCTCCGAATGAAACGTAAGAATAATTATGTGATGAGACTGGTCCGGTGGGAGTGGACGCGTAACATCTGGGGGTTTCACAGTGATGTTTATTACTGCTGTTGATACACTGCAGGACTCCAGCGCCGACCGGTGCGAGACGTGACGTGACACTGTTTATAGTTGTGCTAACTGCCGACACGTAAATCATGTTTATTGCGGACAGACGCGCTGCAACTGTGTTGTGTTAGCAGTTAGCGCACGAGCCACTCCACCGCCAGACAATACCTATCACAGCTATGACGATGAAGGCAGTCCGTTGTGGAGTGTTTACACGCGGCAGTACATCACTGCGGGCGCTGTTCCGTACTGTGCGCGATCAATGTAAACAATCCGCGCGTTTGATCTGCTCTCTGCATAGCGCAAATAATAATATTTACCACGTACCTGGAGCACGTCCAGTTGCCCACCGTGACCGACGAGTCTGAGGGATTCGACTATGCGCAACGCTGAATGTTTTACGTTGCCAATGTAGTCTTTACATGAGCACCACAAACGAACTAGGACTATTTTAATAATATGTCATAACCATAAAGTTGAGGCTCTAGTCGATAATAAATGTTTCCATAATGAAATGTGTCTAACGCTCGTCGTTTCGGTATTGCAGGCAACGGCACGATAGACTTCCCCGAGTTCCTGACGATGATGGCGCGCAAGATGAAGGACACGGACAGCGAGGAGGAGATCCGCGAGGCTTTCCGCGTGTTCGACAAGGACGGCAACGGGTTCATCTCCGCGGCCGAGCTGCGCCACGTCATGACCAACCTCGGCGAGAAGCTCACCGACGAGGAGGTCGACGAGATGATCCGCGAGGCCGACATCGACGGCGACGGACAGGTCAATTACGAAGGTGAGTACCGACCCCGCCCCTCCCCACCCCTCCCGCGCCCCGCCCCCCGTGTGTGTGTGTGTGCACGCCCCGGCCGCGACCCGCGGCGCTGTGACCGAGCTTCTCTCTTGCAGACTTCCATGCACTCGCCCGAATGATATTCGCGCGCGGCGACGGCAGCCGTTAGCGCCTCTCCCACTGTGATACTAGTAAACCTAACGTAGGACGAGACTGCACGGTCGCGCCGTGCTCGTGCGCTCGAACGATCCCCCCCGTAGAGTAGCGCCGCCGCGAACACTAGGTACTGCCCTGCCGCTCTCGATGGTTTGCTGCTCGTTATTAACTGTTCCTTGACGTGGTAGCCCCTGTCCTATCCGTCTGCCTGAGTCCCTCCCCCCACTGTCCCCGCCCCCGCCCCCGCCCCGTGTGTGTGCATGTTCATTATCTCGTAGCGACTAGCGGGCCGCGCGCCCCTCACCTCACCTCACCTCTCCTCTCACCCTACTTACTACGTTCACTCGTTTCTATATTATACTATAGTGGTTTGTTTAACTAAATAGCGGTTCACTTCTTGTTAGTGCATTCTATAGATCTGTCGGTTCTCTCTCTGGTTGTCATATGTGTGTGTTAACATTGTGTGTTGACGGCGCGGTGGAGGCGAGGCGATGTGATACCTACTGACGTCCTGTTCGTTTGTTTGTTTGCAGAATTCGTGACCATGATGACGTCGAAGTGAGCCGCCGACTAGTGTGTGTGTATAAAGCAGAGAATTTAAATATACATTTTGTTTCATGACACACAATATTACCATCGTATTGGACCTGCATTTCTCTAGTGTTTGCGATAATATTGTCATCGTTTCAGTTAATATAATTGTGAAGTTCGGGTCTCGGCGGCGGCCGCGGGGCCGGGCCGCTCGGCCGCCGTCGAGCTTTTTTATTTAGATTTAAAGTATTCCGTTAATTTTACTATGTAAGAAAAAAAATTTAACTGTAGCGGTACAAAGGGAAACGAATAGGTGTGCGTCGCAATGTGATGGTATAAGTCTCGGGTTAGTGTCGGCTCATTGTTTATATACCCGTCCGCGTCCGCGGCGGACCCCTACATTATGTATGTGTGCGTGCGTGCCTCTGTTTGCGTCGCGCCCTAGTGTATGCGGTGCTAGCGTCCGCACCTTTCCGATACATTTTAATGTAAATTTTTTTCAAGTATGAGATATTTATAAAGTACGTGAAGAATAAAAATGAAAAAATCCCAAAAAAATATAGTGTGCCCGTGTAATGCGCGCGAGCCGGAGCAGCGGCCGGTCGTGCGACGCGTCGCGTCGTGTCGCGCGGTCGTGCGACGCGGCGCGTCATGTCGCGCGGTCGTGCGGCGCGGCGCGTCGTGTCGCGCGGTCGTGTGACGCGGCGCGTCGTGTCGCGCGGTCGTACGACGCGTCGCACGACCCGTCGCGCGGTGTACATTATGATCATAATAAATGTTTAAATTTAACTAACTCAGTAAACGAATAAATTAGATTATTGGTACTGCATTAATTGTATCTGTACTGTAAATGACTCGATAAATATTATATTTCTATTGTTGGTGAAACTAATTCTATCGAATGGAAAGTACTCCGCTCTGTTATCTCTTACCACATTTGATTCATTCTGTTATTAAATTTTACAAAAAGACATACTGAAAATAAATGTTTCTTCATTTTTAGGTCAAATAAGCATCCGTGTTTTATTTAACAAGTAAATAGATATATAAACGAGAGCGAGCCCTCCAGTGGGGCGGGCTAGCATGCCGCGCCCAACAAAACCGCGTTCGCCTTCGCATACTTAAAATAACAAAGACAGACACGTCTAGATTCTTGTCGATGGTGGCATGCTAGGCCCACAGACTACGTGCATGTAGTCGCTCGGCTCGAGCCGTGTTCGGCACAGAATAGATATCCTGTGCAGAAAAACAGCTTCATGCAAGCTCGCGGCGGCCTGTACACCCCTACAATAAGAAAAAAATGCTTCGTAAACATAGCCCGTCGCAGCTTACGTACCACGTAGCTTACGACGCGATACTGATTACGAGGATTGCATCAGTGTTTAAGTTGTCTCGTACTTCATAATGAAGCTTCATTGTGAAGTACGCACAGCGATGTTTCTACCACAAACTGATGTTCATTCTCGTACGTGAACGCTCACGTATTGCTACGCGCTGTATGTAGGGCGACCGGCCGCCGCGAGCTTGTGACAAGCAGGATGACTTAGTTTCCACGGGTCCACATGTCGGAGACACCACGCCACCCGACCTATCCAGTTGACACATTTGATAAGCTATTAGTTATCCGAATAAGGGTTGAGACACATTAGCCGTCCGCCGTCGACGGCGTACTGCTTCCCATACTAAATACCATTGTTGTATGGGCCCGCCGTCGGTAAATGTGTCTCAACCCTCAATGTGCCTCAACCTTAAAATAAAATAAGGCGCTGAGCAGACGACGGACATTGCCCGCGGTCATGCATGGAATTTACCATGTCCGTCCGTCCTTTAAATGTTTGACCGCGGGCTAAATGTCAGCTCCTGGAAAAGCCTTCCACATAGGCCACGTTTAGGAAGACGCGGGGCGTCGCGCGGCGCGTAGTGCGGGCAAATAATATATGACAATTTGTATGTATGTATATATATGCTCACAACTATATTCCCCGAGGGGGTAGTCAGAGATGTTCTGTATGGGATGGTCAGTAGTACCGAAACTCACAACAATGTATGACAATTTGACACGTGCAAAAACGCTTCTCCTTGAACGCTCGCATACATCGCCGTATGTTAGTGTTTCCGGCCTAACGCCCCGCGTCTCCCTGACGAGGCCTTTTAGTCTTAGGGATTCATTATGTCGACCGGCCATGATGTTAGTTTACCTCGTAGGCTCGATTCTTGTATTTATTACAGGGTGAAATTGAAGTCATCATGAAAACTAAGAGTGATGAGATAACACCTGCCGAATTTACGCAGCCGAAAAGACGAGTGACTTGATTTTCTGTTCTAGTCCTCGTCCTATAACACACCTAGTAGTCGCGTAAATCCGGCAGATGTGTCGTGAAGAATACATCAAACTGAACAACCTGTACTATGGAATCAACATTGAAATCCCGAAAAAACTATCTGCTGTTTCATATACATACTTACATTTGAGTCATCGTTTTTTTTTTCAATTTACAGCAGATTTTTTACGTTTTAAAGTTTGTAATTTGTTCACCAAAAGTTGTTCAGTTGTAGTCTTCGTAAATGGATACCAACAACGTCAACTTTACCCTGCACACAGGGTGTTAGGGTAAACAGTTGCATTAATTTAAGGGTTGATTGTACCCATGATACTGGACAACTTTCCCAAAGGGACAAAGGGAAGTTTGCAAAAAAATATATTATTTTTACTTATACAACGTGTTAATGAATAAGCGCAAAACCTCGTACACCCCAACTGATTTATAACAAAATAATTAGATTGAAACAATAATTTCATTAATTTTATAGTTACAATTTAAAGTTAATCGCATTTGAAGTTTTGAGACTAAAATGATTTGTTATCATTTCAGCAATGAATGAAAGCGCTAACATGCTCATGGATACATTTTAAGAATCTTTTTTTGGTAGTAAGTAGGATAAGTGTGCCCTTGCGGTGGTTTGAGATCGAGTTCAGTAAATTTTAAATTTTACAAACAAATTATTTAATATTTTGAAAAAAATTACCTATGTTCAAACCATGATAATTCGATTCTACTCTCGATTCTAAACAAACTACTTTCTAGTTTTGCGTTAATTCATTAACACGTTGTATACAAACTTATTATCATTGGCGATTTTCCTAGAAGTTTCTTAGGGAAAGCTGTTCATCGTTTGATTCATGGATTGTACCCATCATGATACTGAACAACTGCCCCTAAGAAACTTGTAGGAAATACCCCATAAAGTAATTCAACTGTTTACCCTAACTCTGCACGGTTATATGGGTGTTCCACATTGGTGTTGGATAGTGTTGTTGTTGTTGGTCTTTGCAGAAAGGCCTCCCTTAAATCTGTACTCAAGTCTGTTTTACAATGTGTACATTCTACAGCGTGTTGAAGCCCTGATCCACGAGCGGGCATAAGCTTGCGGTGGGTAAAGATAACTGGAGTGTTACTCCGGCTGGTCGTGGCTGACACACGAGCTAAATAAGAATTTAAATGAATAAATAAGTTTCTGCCCTTTGGCAGACCTGTCTCGCTCCACGGCTCAGGTCAGCTTGACGGCGATCCCAGCCGAGTGGTGAATAGCACCTATTGCCACCTATTAGGTATACCATGTAAACTTCTTGGTCAAATCTCATTAGACTTGCCGCCATTTTGTGAGTAGTCAATGCGAGACTTGAAAACCCTAGCGATATCACGCTACCAGCACGTGAAAGAATGAAAGAGGGAGACTATCAAAAGGAAGCTTTCATGTCTAATGACTGTTCATTTTTGCTTGCATGCGCGCCGTTGTGACGGTTGGTAGTGTATTCGCGAATTTTACGATACGACGGGTGCAAATAACTTTGCACCTTATTGCTGTGCAGAGAGAGTCACTAATTATTTAAATTAGTTTTCGAGGTGATCCTTCTGTACCGGTAGACTGTACTAGTATGTATTTAGTGCCTTTGGTTAATTTTGTTACACGTAAAGTAAAACTGGTTAAATACAGTATATAAACTAACTAAAGGCAAAACTTTAAACCACATACTCTACCCATCAACCTGAACAACTTTTACTTTGGGAGCAAACTTGTCAGTACAGAACAACAAAAAATATCAGCTGTTTCATACGTTTTTTAAGTCCTGTAGGCATTGCAGTTTAGTATGGAAAAACTGAGCTGATTTTTCTGCGCTGACAGGTTTGCTCATAATAATATAGTAAAAGTTGTTCAGGTTGATGTGTTGTGTAGAGTACGTTGTTTAAAAGTTTGCCTTTAGTTAGTTTACATACTGTATAAATATACCTTACCACTATGTCACTTCTGTTCATGTCAGTTACAAACTTATACTGAACAATATTTTGAAGGTCATACAGGGTCCAACTTAATATGCTGACACTTTTTTAAGGGGATGATCAGACCTTCAAACTGAACAACTTTCTCTATGGGACCGACATCGAAATCGCGAAAAAAAATCAGCAGTCCCATCACATTTGGCTCAAGTAGGTTTTCAGTTTTGTATGGAAGAGCTGATTTTTTTTTCGCGATTTAGATTTTGGTGCCATAGAGAAAGATGTTCAGTTTGACGGTCTGATCATCCCCTTCAAAAAGTGTCAGCATATTAAGAAGGACCCTGTATACATCATATAGGACAGAAGTGGCATAGTAACTTATCGTCATTTAGAAAATTTTGTGATATTGCGGCTTTTCCTTACCGAGATTCCATCATACAGTGCCTAAATTTAATTCAGCGTAGCAGGTATTGAGCCCGGATATATTACGCGCCTCGAAATGTAAATCGGTCCATGTAACCCTCTACTCGCGATGTTCTGCTTCACGACCGAGCTATACATTTATACGTGAAAGTTAAGCGGTACGGGCTCTGGGATCGGACCCACAAGGCTGTGAGGTGGAATAATAGAATAGTAATACAAAGTAGATTACTTATTATTTATTAAACAACTCTGCAGGAAACAGTTTTATATAAAAAAAAACAATCAAAGTGTTAAAACAGAAGATATCAAATAATTACAGAAGCGAGTAAAAACGTACAACAAAGAGACATCAAAAGCTGTATAAACTTTGGAAACGTGAAGTAGACTAGCGACAACACGTGTAGTGTAGTGTGGTGTAGTCACTCGGAGGCGGAGGTGGAGGCGGCGATGTTCTGTAGCATGAGCGCGAGCGTGCGCGCGGGGCGCCCCGTCATGCGGCGCGGGTGCAGGTAGGGAGGGGAGGGCGCGTGCGACACCTTGCCCACACCCGTTATGTCCATGTGCACCCACTCCCCGCACACGAAGTTCTGCACACACACACACACATACACGGTGTTGCGGTAAACGGTTCCATTACTTTAAGGGGTGATTGTACCCGTGATACTGAACGACTTTGCCGAAGAAAACTAAAAAAAATGTCACCTCTTCATACAAAAGTTCGATCAGCTGATTGCATTTAGTATGGGAAATCGAAAATAGTTTTTACGAATTTCCTTTGTTTCCTATTGAAAGTTGTTCAGTATCATGGGTACAATCACCCTATAAAGTAATGCAACTGTTTACCCTAACACCCTATAGTTACTAGCACTATCCTGGCTACGAATCCAATCATATGCTTATGCTTATGCTATGCATGTATGAGATGCGAATGGCACACGCTATACAACGTGTTAATGAATAAGCGCAAAAGCTCATACACCCCAACTGATTTAGAACAAAATAATTAGATTGAAACAATAATTTTATTATTTTGATAGTTAGAATTTAAAGTTATTCGCATTTTAAGTTTTCAGGCAAAAATGATTTGTTATCATTTCAGCAATGAATGAAAGCGCTAGCGTGCTCGTGGATACATTTTAAGAATCTTGTTTTGGTAGTAAGTAGTGAGTGTGCCCATGCGGTGGGTTGAGATCGAGTTAAGAAAATTTTAAATTTTACAAACAAATTAATTAATATTTTGAAAAAAATTACCTATGTTGAAAACATGATAATTCGATTCTGCTCTCGATTCCAAACAAACTACTTTCTAGTTTTGCGTTAATTCATTAACACGTTGTATTGTATGTTTCTCAAAATAATTTTATTTCAGACGCATTCCATAGATATACCTACACGAGACACGCCCTCTTAAATATACAATGATACCGTCCCACTCTAGCCTTCTGATCTGATCACCGTAAAATTTTGCAAATGTGGACATTTTTGCACATAAACCGCTTGTTCTTTTAAGTAGCATTACCTGATTGTTATACCTGTATTTAAAATTATTATCGCTCTGACTCAACGTTTTAGAAGATGTACCCTAATCTCTGCCTATTCAACGCTCTATAATTTGACATGTGGGTATTAATACTAATAAGTATATCCATAGGATATGGAGACATGTAGGTATGCAAGTAGCTACGAATAATTATTTATTCGTAGGCAAGAAGTAATAAAATAATGTAGGTAACCTTGAGGAAGGCGGCACCGAGACATGGAGTCGCTCTGCCGGAGCCCTTGTTGCGCAAGTCCACCGCCGCGTCGTCTGCAACCACAAACACAACCAGCTACATTCAGTCTGTTAGCACTATTACTGGATTTCCACCAGCTAGAGCTAGAATGTGACCCTAGAGGCAACATAAATTTTGAACGTATGATAATATTTCAATTCGGGACTAAGTGCAATTTCGGTAGAAACGACTAGAACGGACAATAATCCATAATCAATACTCATCGCAACATTGCACCGACCCGATGTAAACATACCCCTAGCTAGCTAGTAGGTACGACATGATAAAATACTTTACAAGAGCTACCCAACGACATCTCACCTCACTCGATTTAATACAAATTATTCCAACCTCCTTTTCGTAATTTGTTGTATGAGAGAAATGATTTTGGTTGTTGGGTTACTGTTATCTGTATTTATGCCCTAAAAAGGCAAGAATACGATACATCATTATCGTCTCGTCTCAGCAGTTGATATACAACGTGTTAATGAATAAGCGCAAAACCTCATACACCCCAACTGATTTATGACAAAATAATTAGATTGAAGCAATAATTTCATTATTTTTATAGTTAAAATTTAAAGTTATTCAGATTTTAAGTTTTGAAGCAAAAATGATTTACTATCATTTCAGCAATGAATGAAAGCGCAAACATGCTCATGGATACATTTTAAGAATCTTGTTTTGGTAGTAAGTAGGGTGAGAGTGCCCGAGCGGTGGGTTGAGATAGAGTTCAATAAATTTAAAATTTTGCACACAAATTATTAAATTTTTTGAAAAAAATTACCTGTGTTGAAACCATGATAATTCGATTCTGCTCTCGATTCTAAACAAACTACTTTCTAGTTTTGCGTTAATTCATTAACACGTTGTATAACGTACCGGTGACCTGTCGCCCGTAGTACCGCCACAGAGGGAAGCGCCAGGGCCGGTCGCCGGTGACGCTGCCCGCCTCGCGCAGCGCGCGCCACGCCCCCTCCGAGTTGCTGAAGCGCCCGTCGCCAGCAGGGTGCCGGCAACATTAGTAGTCAGTGGGGGCATATACAGTTGATGACGTACCGGTGACCTGTCGCCCGTAGTACCGCCACAGAGGGAAGCGCCAGGGCCGGTCGCCGGTGACGCTGCCCGCCTCGCGCAGCGCGCGCCACGCCCCCTCCGAGTTGCTGAAGCGCCCGTCGCCAGCAGGGTGCCGGCAACATTAGTAGTCAGTGGGGGCATATACAGTTGATGACGTACCGGTGACCTGTCGCCCGTAGTACCGCCACAGAGGGAAGCGCCAGGGCCGGTCGCCGGTGACGCTGCCCGCCTCGCGCAGCGCGCGCCACGCCCCCTCCGAGTTGCTGAAGCGCCCGTCGCCAGCGGGGTGCCGGCAACATTAGTAGTTAGTGGGGGCATATACAGTTGATGACGTACCGGTGACCTGTCGCCCGTAGTACCGCCACAGAGGGAAGCGCCAGGGCCGGTCGCCGGTGACGCTGCCCGCCTCGCGCAGCGCGCGCCACGCCCCCTCCGAGTTGCTGAAGCGCCCGTCGCCAGCGGGGTGCCGGCAACATTAGTAGTTAGTGGGGGCATATACAGTTGATGACGTACCGGTGACCTGTCGCCCGTAGTACCGCCACAGAGGGAAGCGCCAGGGCCGGTCGCCGGTGACGCTGCCCGCCTCGCGCAGCGCGCGCCACGCCCCCTCCGAGTTGCTGAAGCGCCCGTCGCCAGCGGGGTGCCGGCAACATTAGTAGTTAGTGGGGGCATATACAGTTGATGACGTACCGGTGACCTGTCGCCCGTAGTACCGCCACAGAGGGAAGCGCCAGGGCCGGTCGCCGGTGACGCTGCCCGCCTCGCGCAGCGCGCGCCACGCCCCCTCCGAGTTGCTGAAGCGCCCGTCGCCAGCGGGGTGCCGGCAACATTAGTAGTTAGTGGGGGCATATACAGTTGATGACGTACCGGTGACCTGTCGCCCGTAGTACCGCCACAGAGGGAAGCGCCAGGGCCGGTCGCCGGTGACGCTGCCCGCCTCGCGCAGCGCGCGCCACGCCCCCTCCGAGTTGCTGAAGCGCCCGTCGCCAGCGGGGTGCCGGCAACATTAGTAGTTAGTGGGGGCATATACAGTTGATGACGTACCGGTGACCTGTCGCCCGTAGTACCGCCACAGAGGGAAGCGCCAGGGCCGGTCGCCGGTGACGCTGCCCGCCTCGCGCAGCGCGCGCCACGCCCCCTCCGAGTTGCTGAAGCGCCCGTCGCCAGCGGGGTGCCGGCAACATTAGTAGTTAGTGGGGGCATATACAGTTGATGACGTACCGGTGACCTGTCGCCCGTAGTACCGCCACAGAGGGAAGCGCCAGGGCCGGTCGCCGGTGACGCTGCCCGCCTCGCGCAGCGCGCGCCACGCCCCCTCCGAGTTGCTGAAGCACCCGAACGCGCCGCCGCCCGTCGCCTGCAGGATGCCGTCTGCGTGCCGCGTGCGGGACGAGTAACATTAGTACTGTTGTACGGTCTCACTGCTGACACCGAGCAGTTTCTGCTCACGCGGCAACTTACTCTCCGCCGCGTGCGCGTTTACTTTAGTTATAATATTTTACACTATAATTAGCGAGTTCGCATCGAACCATACGACGGTCGTCATCTAAGAGAAAGAAGCGCCAGTCATTTTACTGTAACTACGTAATAAACTTCTTAACTTTCCAATATCTTTCTCTGCGTCCTCAACAACAACTCTACAACATAACTACAACTATAAACAGCTAATACAAGTGTGGAGATCAACTGAATACTACAACTGTAGTGGTCATCGCCTCGTTAGCGCTCGGCTGTCGCGATACGCTCGAATGACAACTCGCTTATCCGAGTTCATATACAGGATCCAACTTAGTACAATGACGGTTTTTTTAAGATGATGATCAGACCATCAAACTGTACAACTTTCTCTATGGGACCAACATCGAAACCGATATCCGAGTAAAAGCTTCGTCACGGTTTCACGCGAGGTTGTCAGTTGGAGCTATTTTCACATCTAAGCGAAAATAATTTTAATAAAATTTGGCCGCATAAGCATATGCTCACGACTATATTCCCCGAGGGGGTCAGAGATATTCTGAAACTTCAGAATATCCACGTTTCACCAGTAGTACCGAAATTCTTTCCAGTGTGACGGGGAATGAGCCCGTCGCCATTTATAATGGACAGTGGGTACATACATGCCTCAAAATTGAAGCATGCAGCCTCACGATGTTTTCATGTATAGGGAATCGTATCCTCACCTACTTGCACGTCAGAAACTTTATACTAAATTGAGTGTCCAACGCGGACGGACAGTCTGCTGTCCGTAGACATCATCATCAGCCGCTAGTCATATAAGTGTAGAGAGTATACTATACAGTACGTGTGAGGGTGGCCACGTCGACCACTAGCGCCGGCTTGTAGAGCGCCTGTCCGTAGACCAGCGCGTCCGCCATCATCACGCGCCCCTCCATGTCCGTGTTCTCGATCTGTTCATATACAAACAGACACACCTACTGTTAACTATCTTGTATGTTTCTAATATTATTGATTTAAAACATGTTACAGCCATGTTCTGCTATTTCGAATCAAATTAAAGATTGAAAAATTAAGTCTCGGGCGGGACTTGAAACCAAACTGGGGAATTGCATTTTTCCAATTTCGCTACCGAGCCCACCACCCACGGAACGAAATTTTCAATCTATTGCATCTTAAGAAGACGTGAGCGCCATCTACTGAAAGTTATTACAAACTAAGCAACTCGCAAGTCCAGCATCACAACTGGAATTCATATTCATATCCCTGGTTTGGAAGAGTTCGGCTTCAAGTCCCGCCCGAGACTTAATTTTTCAATCTTTAATTTGATTATCATGTATATGTCTTAACTAACGTTTGCCCGCGACTTCCTCCGAGTGGATTTCGGATTTTCGAAAAATCCATTCTTAGTGCACCACTAACTTTGCTCTTTTAACTACATGCTCCTTAGAATACGTATTCCAAATTACATGTTTGTATCGTCAGTGGTTAGATTGGACGTTGTCAGTGAGTCGGTCACGGATCCGTTTATTACCCGACTGCGCCAGAAGGAGAGTTATGTTTTTCGAGCGTATGTATGTATGTATGTATGTATGTATGTATATATGTTTGTATGTCTATTTCTTTGGCACGGCCTACAGCCTAAACGGCTTGATGGATTTTAACGTTTGAGGTGTCATTAGATTCGTAAAAATTGTGAGAGTGACATAGGCTATATTATTTTAAAATGGCGTCTACGAAATAAAAAAGAAAGGGAGAATAAACAATTTTTTTTTTCATTAAAATTACAATATGGGTATCAAATGAAAGCTAGTGATTTGACGATTCCGAAAATATATATTATAGTACTTTTATGTTAACGTTTCGACACAAGACTAAAAAGTATGAAATAAACTAAATTATTACGATAAACAAAAAACCCGACTGCATAAAAAACCTATTAACTGAAAAGAGAAAAACAAGTTATATAATCACTAATAAACTATAACAGCTTTATTTGAGCGAATATAATTTGAATGTTATTAGGTAGGTATTGCAGGCGGGGATAAACCAAGATAATCAATCAAGAATCGTCCGTGTCCGCGTTTGCGATACGTACCTAATAACATTCAAATTATATTCGCTCAAATAAAGCTGTTATAGTTTATTAGTGATTATATAGCTTGTTTTTCTCTTTTCAGTTAATAGGTTTTTTATATAAGATATCTTTCGCTGGCACAAATCTTGGCTGCGGGCATGCTGCAGTTACGGGGGGCGGTCATATATATTCAGCCAGGGGCGCAAAGGGTAATGAAGAGGGCTATGCTTGGAGTTTCCACGCAAGTTCAAATAAGAAATGAAGAAATTCGCAGAAGAACCAGAGTAGCTGACAGCCCAAAGAATTAATAAACTAAAGTAGCAATGGGCGGGGCACATTACTCGCAGAACCAATGGCCGATGGGGCCGAAGAGTTCTCAAGTGGCGACCGCGTACCGGAAAGTGCAGCGTGGATAGGCTCGCCACATAGGGAGGCCTATGTCCAGTGAACGTCCATCGGCTGAGATGATGAGGGGAGCAATATTAGTTAAAACATCGGTGGTACGGTAAACCAGGCAACGGATCACGAGCACGAGCACGCACCTGTATGGAGAGTCCGTTGAGGGCGCGCACCACGTCGCCCACCTTCATGCACTGGCCGCTGATCATGTTCTCGCACAGCGGGATCACGCACCGCAGGTTGATCGGCACCTGCACATACACACCGTGAAGTACCTACGACACGAGTGTCAACCTGTCGCCCTCTCCGTCTAGTGTAACTAGTGTAGTGTAGTGCACGCAGTAGAGATAGGGAACGGTGAGAGAACTAAGCCGTGTCCTTGAAATAGACGCCTACTCTCGGTCGGAGCTTCTACGGTCGGTTTAAGTTCGGTACGGCACGGCATTACACGAGTAATGGTGTCTAAAGTTGAACCATATTGTGCAGGACAGGGTGTAAAGTTGAGATGGGGCACAAAGGGCAGCTACCAGAAGCATTATAGCTACAAGCAAACGTTCTTAGGAGACTACCCCTAACTTTCGGAGTATTTTACTTCTGCATTCACAGATTTTGGAAAACCAAGATGCGGGCGCTCGTATAAGTGTTGTTTTCATTGGTAGTGTGGGTACCTTCAGCTCGGCGATGATGCGCATGGCGGCGAGCGCGACGGCGGCGCCGGCCATGCTGCCGCGGTTCTCCGCCATCTGCGGCGGCTGCTTCAGGCACAGCCCGCCGCTGTAATGTTATGTTACATACCTACACACATCGCTCCTTCAGTACGACTGTCTTTGATAGGTTACATGTCAAGATAGACAGTCGAAGATAAGAACACGTTGAAAAAAATTGCAACCAGTCCAGGTAAACCTTGCACGCACAACAATATAAGTTGTATGACACCTCACGCACACCAACATAAGAATGTTCGCCCGATTGTTTTATTACATTAGAAGCGTGAGGCTCAATATTGACATATAGGTAACTAATCAAAAACGACTGTCGTGTTTGAGACTTGACAGTCGGAATCAAATTTTTTTCCATAACAGTTATAATATAGGTAGTATCGGTCCAGGCCCAGGTACAAATGCATTCGTCACTAAAGAAAAACGGTTAGATGAGATGAGATGAGATGAGACGGACCTGTCGAAGGTGACGCCCTTGGCTGCGAGCAGCACGGGCTGCCCCTTGCCATTGTCATAGGTGCACTCGAGCAGCAGCGGCGCCTCGCAGGAGCCGCGCGCCACGGCCAGGAACGCCTTCATGTTCTGCGCCTCCGCCCAGTCCCGGTCGTGAGCCTCCACCCGCACGCCCAGCGGGCACAGCACGTCCAGCGCCGCCTGAGGGCACACGAGTGCTGCACTACACAGTACCTACTGAGCGAGGCCCCGCCCGCACCCGCACCCGCACGCCCAGCGGGCACAGCACGTCCAGCGCCGCCTGAGGGCACACGAGTGCTGCACTACACAGTACCTACTGAGCGAGGCCCCGCCCGCACCCGCACCCGCACGCCCAGCGGGCACAGCACGTCCAGCGCCGCCTGAGGGCACACGAGTGCTGCACTACACAGTACCTACTGAGCGAGGCCCCGCCCGCACCCGCACCCGCACGCCCAGCGGGCACAGCACGTCCAGTGCGGCCTGAGGGCCCACGAGTGCTGCACTACACAGTACCTACTGAG
The DNA here is from genome assembly GCA_963924505.1 of Agonopterix alstromeriana. Classification (NCBI taxonomy): domain Eukaryota; kingdom Metazoa; phylum Arthropoda; class Insecta; order Lepidoptera; family Depressariidae; genus Agonopterix; species Agonopterix alstromeriana. The sequence continues at coordinate 6,985 of OZ004672.1, read as the reverse complement.
CGAGGCCCCGCCCGCACCCGCACCCGCACGCCCAGCGGGCACAGCACGTCCAGCGCCGCCTGAGGGCACACGAGTGCTGCACTACACAGTACCTACTGAGCGAGGCCCCGCCCGCACCCGCACCCGCACGCCCAGCGGGCACAGCACGTCCAGCGCCGCCTGAGGGCACACGAGTGCTGCACTACACAGTACCTACTGAGCGAGGCCCCGCCCGCACCCGCACGCCCAGCGGGCACAGCACGTCCAGCGCCGCCTGAGGGCACACGAGTGCTGCACTACACAGTACCTACTGAGCGAGGCCCCGCCCGCACCCGCACCCGCACGCCCAGCGGGCACAGCACGTCCAGCGCCGCCTGAGGGCACACGAGTGCTGCACTACACAGTACCTACTGAGCGAGGCCCCGCCCGCACCCGCACCCGCACGCCCAGCGGGCACAGCACGTCCAGCGCCGCCTGAGGGCACACGAGTGCTGCACTACACAGTACCTACTGAGCGAGGCCCCGCCCGCACCCGCACCCGCACGCCCAGCGGGCACAGCACGTCCAGCGCCGCCTGAGGGCACACGAGTGCTGCACTACACAGTACCTACTGAGCGAGGCCCCGCCCGCACCCGCACCCGCACGCCCAGCGGGCACAGCACGTCCAGTGCGGCCTGAGGGCCCACGAGTGCTGCACTACACAGTACCTACTGAGCGAGGCCCCGCCCGCACCCGCACCCGCACGCCCAGCGGGCACAGCACGTCCAGCGCCGCCTGAGGGCACACGAGTGCTGCACTACACAGTACCTACTGAGCGAGGCCCCGCCCGCACCCGCACCCGCACGCCCAGCGGGCACAGCACGTCCAGCGCCGCCTGAGGGCACACGAGTGCTGCACTACACAGTACCTACTGAGCGAGGCCCCGCCCGCACCCGCACGCCCAGCGGGCACAGCACGTCCAGCGCCGCCTGAGGGCACACGAGTGCTGCACTACACAGTACCTACTGAGCGAGGCCCCGCCCGCACCCGCACCCGCACGCCCAGCGGGCACAGCACGTCCAGCGCCGCCTGAGGGCACACGAGTGCTGCACTACACAGTACCTACTGAGCGAGGCCCCGCCCGCACCCGCACCCGCACGCCCAGCGGGCACAGCACGTCCAGCGCCGCCTGAGGGCACACGAGTGCTGCACTACACAGTACCTACTGAGCGAGGCCCCGCCCGCACCCGCACCCGCACGCCCAGCGGGCACAGCACGTCCAGCGCCGCCTGAGGGCACACGAGTGCTGCACTACACAGTACCTACTGAGCGAGGCCCCGCCCGCACCCGCACCCGCACGCCCAGCGGGCACAGCACGTCCAGTGCGGCCTGAGGGCCCACGAGTGCTGCACTACACAGTACCTACTGAGCGAGGCCCCGCCCGCACCCGCACCCGCACGCCCAGCGGGCACAGCACGTCCAGCGCCGCCTGAGGGCACACGAGTGCTGCACTACACAGTACCTACTGAGCGAGGCCCCGCCCGCACCCGCACCCGCACGCCCAGCGGGCACAGCACGTCCAGCGCCGCCTGAGGGCACACGAGTGCTGCACTACACAGTACCTACTGAGCGAGGCCCCGCCCGCACCCGCACGCCCAGCGGGCACAGCACGTCCAGCGCCGCCTGAGGGCACACGAGTGCTGCACTACACAGTACCTACTGAGCGAGGCCCCGCCCGCACCCGCACCCGCACGCCCAGCGGGCACAGCACGTCCAGCGCCGCCTGAGGGCACACGAGTGCTGCACTACACAGTACCTACTGAGCGAGGCCCCGCCCGCACCCGCACCCGCACGCCCAGCGGGCACAGCACGTCCAGCGCCGCCTGAGGGCACACGAGTGCTGCACTACACAGTACCTACTGAGCGAGGCCCCGCCCGCACCCGCACCCGCACGCCCAGCGGGCACAGCACGTCCAGCGCCGCCTGAGGGCACACGAGTGCTGCACTACACAGTACCTACTGAGCGAGGCCCCGCCCGCACCCGCACCCGCACGCCCAGCGGGCACAGCACGTCCAGTGCGGCCTGAGGGCCCACGAGTGCTGCACTACACAGTACCTACTGAGCGAGGCCCCGCCCGCACCCGCACCCGCACGCCCAGCGGGCACAGCACGTCCAGCGCCGCCTGAGGGCACACGAGTGCTGCACTACACAGTACCTACTGAGCGAGGCCCCGCCCGCACCCGCACCCGCACGCCCAGCGGGCACAGCACGTCCAGCGCCGCCTGAGGGCACACGAGTGCTGCACTACACAGTACCTACTGAGCGAGGCCCCGCCCGCACCCGCACGCCCAGCGGGCACAGCACGTCCAGCGCCGCCTGAGGGCACACGAGTGCTGCACTACACAGTACCTACTGAGCGAGGCCCCGCCCGCACCCGCACCCGCACGCCCAGCGGGCACAGCACGTCCAGCGCCGCCTGAGGGCACACGAGTGCTGCACTACACAGTACCTACTGAGCGAGGCCCCGCCCGCACCCGCACCCGCACGCCCAGCGGGCACAGCACGTCCAGCGCCGCCTGAGGGCACACGAGTGCTGCACTACACAGTACCTACTGAGCGAGGCCCCGCCCGCACCCGCACGCCCAGCGGGCACAGCACGTCCAGCGCCGCCTGAGGGCACACGAGTGCTGCACTACACAGTACCTACTGAGCGAGGCCCCGCCCGCACCCGCACCCGCACGCCCAGCGGGCACAGCACGTCCAGCGCCGCCTGAGGGCACACGAGTGCTGCACTACACAGTACCTACTGAGCGAGGCCCCGCCCGCACCCGCACGCCCAGCGGGCACAGCACGTCCAGCGCCGCCTGAGGGCACACGAGTGCTGCACTACACAGTACCTACTGAGCGAGGCCCCGCCCGCACCCGCACCCGCACGCCCAGCGGGCACAGCACGTCCAGTGCGGCCTGAAGGCCCACGAGTGCTGCACTACACAGTACCTACTGAGCGAGGCCCCGCCCGCACCCGCACCCGCACGCCCAGCGGGCACAGCACGTCCAGCGCCGCCTGAGGGCACACGAGTGCTGCACTACACAGTACCTACTGAGCGAGGCCCCGCCCGCACCCGCACGCCCAGCGGGCACAGCACGTCCAGCGCCGCCTGAGGGCACACGAGTGCTGCACTACACAGTACCTACTGAGCGAGGCCCCGCCCGCACCCGCACCCGCACGCCCAGCGGGCACAGCACGTCCAGCGCCGCCTGAGGGCACACGAGTGCTGCACTACACAGTACCTACTGAGCGAGGCCCCGCCCGCACCCGCACGCCCAGCGGGCACAGCACGTCCAGCGCCGCCTGAGGGCACACGAGTGCTGCACTACACAGTACCTACTGAGCGAGGCCCCGCCCGCACCCGCACCCGCACGCCCAGCGGGCACAGCACGTCCAGTGCGGCCTGAGGGCACACGAGTGCTGCACTACACAGTACCTACTGAGCGAGGCCCCGCCCGCACCCGCACCCGCACGCCCAGCGGGCACAGCACGTCCAGCGCCGCCTGAGGGCACACGAGTGCTGCACTACACAGTACCTACTGAGCGAGGCCCCGCCCGCACCCGCACCCGCACGCCCAGCGGGCACAGCACGCCCAGCGGGCACAGCACGTCCAGTGCGGCCTGAGGGCACACGAGTGCTGCACTACACAGTACCTACTGAGCGAGGCCCCGCCCGCACCCGCACCCGCACGCCCAGCGGGCACAGCACGTCCAGCGCCGCCTGAGGGCACACGAGTGCTGCACTACACAGTACCTACTGAGCGAGGCCCCGCCCGCACCCGCACCCGCACGCCCAGCGGGCACAGCACGTCCAGCGCCGCCTGAGGGCACACGAGTGCTGCACTACACAGTACCTACTGAGCGAGGCCCCGCCCGCACCCGCACCCGCACGCCCAGCGGGCACAGCACGTCCAGCGCCGCCTGAGGGCACACGAGTGCTGCACTACACAGTACCTACTGAGCGAGGCCCCGCCCGCACCCGCACCCGCACGCCCAGCGGGCACAGCACGTCCAGCGCCGCCTGAGGGCACACGAGTGCTGCACTACACAGTACCTACTGAGCGAGGCCCCGCCCGCACCCGCACCCGCACGCCCAGCGGGCACAGCACGTCCAGCGCCGCCTGAGGGCACACGAGTGCTGCACTACACAGTACCTACTGAGCGAGGCCCCGCCCGCACCCGCACCCGCACGCCCAGCGGGCACAGCACGTCCAGCGCCGCCTGAGGGCACACGAGTGCTGCACTACACAGTACCTACTGAGCGAGGCCCCGCCCGCACCCGCACCCGCACGCCCAGCGGGCACAGCACGTCCAGCGCCGCCTGAGGGCACACGAGTGCTGCACTACACAGTACCTACTGAGCGAGGCCCCGCCCGCACCCGCACCCGCACGCCCAGCGGGCACAGCACGTCCAGCGCCGCCTGAGGGCACACGAGTGCTGCACTACACAGTACCTACTGAGCGAGGCGCGAGAAAGAAGTGCCTGTTTATCCATTGTAATGGACTCTGGGTACAATACATGCCTCGAAATTGAGGCATGCCGGTTTCCTCACGATCTTTTCCTTCACCGAAAAGCCAGTGGTGTTACAAATTAATTACAAATCGTACATAAATTCCGAAAAACTCATCGGTACGAGTCGACTTGGACGGGGAATAAATTAAGTAGGTAAAGAAATAAGTACTATACCGCAAATATTTCATTTTTACCCGACTACGACAGAAGGAGGGTTATGTTTTTCGAGCGTATGTATGTATGTTTGTATGACTATTTCTTTGGCACGGCCTACAGCCTAAACGGCTTGATGGATTTTAACGTATGAGGTATCATTGGATTCGTAAAAATCGTGATAGTGACATAGACTATATTATTTTAAGATGGCGTCTACGAATTAAAAAAGAGAGGGGGAATAAATAATTTTTTTTTGTTAAAAATTACAAAATGGGTATCAAATGAAAGCTAGTTATCAGACGATTCCAAATATATAAATTTTTAGTTCTTTTATGTTACCGTTTCGACACAAGACTAAAAAGTATGAAATAAACTAAATTATTAAGATAAACAAAAAACCCGACTGCATAAAAAACCTATTAACTGAAAGGAGAAAACCAAGCTCTAAAATCACTAATCAGCTATAACAGCTTTATTTGAGCTAATATAATTTGAATGTTATTAGGTAGGTATTGCAGGCGGGAACAAAAATAACCAACCAAAAATCTCCTTTGTCCCCGTTTGCGATACCTACCTAATAACATTCAAATTATATTAGCTCAAATAAAGCTGTTATAGCTGACTAGTGATTTTAGAGCTTGTTTTTCTCCTTTCAGTTAATAGGTTTTTTTATGCAGTCGGGTTTTTCACTGACAATTTTCAATAATGAAAAATATTTCGAAATATGGCTCGCAACTCGATGAACACCCTATATAATATTCTTAAGTATCCGTTACAGATGCACATAACATTCCCTAAACATAGATCATGTTAAATTAAATCAAGTCACACCGCTATGACCTCTCGCTACCACGTTTCGTGACACACTGACTAAATGCCGAGAATGTGGATGCCTTCTCGGTTCTCGCCCACGGAGTACCCTTGTCTCGTGTACAAAATACCGCTCCGACCCGAGAACGAGGCGAGGATTCCATGAGAACAATGAAGGGCATCCACACTCTCGTTCTCGGCCCTTCTCGTCCGTTTTCGGCGAGAATGTTGTGCCTGCTTAACATATGATGTACAAATAATTTACGGGGCTGTGGAGCGCTAGATGACGCTAGTGTCGTCTACATAGCCAACAGTCGCTCAAGTAAATATCTATAAAAAGTGACAAACGAGCAGGGGTCCAACCTGTGCGAGGTCGGTGGGCGTCATCCTGTTGGCGGGCATGTCCGAGAGGAAGCGGGCCCAGTTCTGCGCGCGCGCGCGGACCTCTCCCTCGTGCCACAGCGCCGCCGCACTCGCCCCGTCCTCCTCGCCCTCGCCGGTCAGCAGCGACACCACGGTCTCGGGCTGCCGGTCCCCGCACGACTTGAACTCCTGGAACCTGCGCGTCATCACAACACACTCACGTCATCACGTCACAAGATGTTTCTCCTCCCGCGGAAATGTGTGAGAAAAGCGAGCGCGGTCGGACTCGCGTCAGCTCGTAGTAGAGGTGTGCGCCGATGCCGGTTTCATCGGCGGCGGCGTCTGGCGTAAAATCGGTCGTCGTCATCGGCGTCATATATATAGTAGTGTAATATTGTCCAGGAATAGAAAAGTTAGAAGAGTATTCTTTGTTCTGTATTTCACCATGATGATTCTTAAGCCAAATACGGTGTCCATGATCTCAAAACCTGGTCTAAACCCATACTCATAGTGACATTCATAGACTACAGACCTGTCGGATTAAAGAGCCTAAGATGTACTCGAAGTGCTTCTTGGTGTGTAGAGTCGATCAAGTCGTATACATAAAAATGCTTGGACGTTAAAAGTGGAAACGCATAGGTAATTTTCGGTGGCAAAACCTAAAATTTCCCTATAATTCAGGGTCCAAAATGAAGAGATTATCGAAATTGGAGTAAAGCGGTAGTAGGAATGATCGGAAAATGGCTAGCTTGAATAAGTAATATATTGCCGCCGATTTCTCACGCGGCGGCGTGCGTCACGCCGATCGGCGCACACGTCTACCTCGTAGCTACCGAATGTACTTACTACCATAAAAAGAGAAACTAAATAAAATTCTACTTGAGAGCACAAAAGTCGAGAGAAGTGCGTTCCGCTCATAGGTAGTCGGTTTCACGTTGTTTCCCGCGCTGCGTCCCGCACGGTATTGTACCGCTTAGTGTCAGTGTCGGGCGGGGCGGGGCGGACTCACCGCCAGGCCGCCAGGCCGGCGCCCTCGGCCGCGGCGTCGGGCGCGCCGCACGGGTCCACCAGCACGCGCCGCGCGCCGCGCGCCGCCAGCAGCGCGACGCCGGCGCCCACGCCGCACCGCACGTTC